>CAKAEH010001371.1:0-71754 GCA_916381525.1 Cercopithifilaria johnstoni
GTTCACCACCTATTGGACGTTCACCATCTGTGAGCAATGTTACTCAATCATCAATGATGCAACCTGGTGCGGCGCAACCTGGTGTACAACAAATGCAGCCAATAATAATAATAATAATAGTAGTAAAGAAGCGCAATAAATAAATCGATGAACAAAAAAGGAATGTTTTTTTAAATAATAGTATCATTTAATGAGAGAAAAGAAAAAGGTATGTAAAAGGAAGTTGAAATGAAATACTTTTATTTCTCTAAAAAAAGATGAATGAAATTGTTTTTCCCTTTATTCTCTTAGAAACAATCGTTAACATTTAATACAATCCTAAAATTCGATAATTTGAGAAGATGAAGGAAAAAATAAAGGGAATGTATTTAAGGCCTAATTATACTATAATAGAAAAAAAATAAAAGGAATGTATTTAAGGCCTGATTATACTATACTTCCTTTTCTCTCTCTCCCCTCTCTCTCTCTCTCCCAATTTCATGTTTTAAACTCATTTCTTTTTTTATTATAAAGGATGGGAATAGCATATTGGAGGAGAATATTCGTCCTCGCAACAAATTATAACAAAATCGTTGTTATTGCCAGTTGTTGTTGTTGTTGTTGTTGTTGATGGCGGTGTTAGTGGGTGACGACAATAAAATGATAGAATAGTTCTTTCCACCTCATATCATTATCCATCATATCATTATGCATAAAATGGAAGATATCATTGTTCCTTTTTTTCTTCAGAAAAAAATATATTAATTTGAATACTTTTTAAGAATGACTTTTTTTGAATCATTTAGAAGAAATCAATAAATTCCAGTTTTGAATCTTTTTTTGGTTTAACATTTTATGGATAATGAGATGATATGAATGAAATAAATGGATAAATGCTATTTCTATTTGTCATCAAAGGAACTGAACTCATTTAACTAATGCATTTCCAATTATTATGAGGGGTATGAATCGAAATGAGAATAATATATAATATATTATGAATATTTCATATAATAATATATCATAAATATATCTAACATAAAGATTGATTTTAAAAAGCATTGAAAAAATTATGCATTATTAATGAATTAAATTTTAATTAAATATAAAATAGAATTTCATCCATATAATTTTATTATTAGTAAGCACTCGAAATAATCGATCGATCATTTCCAATTCCAATTTTATAATGATTATTTGTTATTTTATAATTTAAAAAGAATTGAGAATAAAATTGAAAAGAAATTAATATGATATAAATAAAGTGACATTGATAAAATGTGAATCAGAGAGCCTAAAATTTGATTATAATTATTGAATTACATTATATTACTATTTATGATATTTTTTAATTATTAAAAGATATTAACGTTAATGAATGAAATATATTTTGTATGAGATTAACTTTATCATTTTAAGCCTTTTATTATACTAACGATTGGTAGGAAGCCTATAGTTCGTATTCTTTTTTTGATAAATTATACTTTAAAATTAATTAAGATATAATTCTTATGCTCTAAGCCTATGGTTCATATTCCTACATATTTTTTTAGTAAATTATACTTTAAAATTAATTAAGAGATAATTAATTAAGAGACAATACTCTGATATTTCTTCTAATATGATGGTGAAAAATTGATTGAGCAATTTCGAAAATACGGAATATTTATAAGTTTGTAATTTTGTCTAAGAAAAAAGAGAGAGAGAAAAGTGGTATATTTTACGATATTTTATAAAATTGATCACAACTTTATAAATTTAATAGTCTGATAGCTGGCAAGAAGAAGAGAAAAAGAAAGGCGCAAAAAGTATAGAGAAGTTTGATGAATGCGCTAAACCATTGTTGAAGAGGATACAGAAATTTACCAAAATGATTGATGAATTGATACGTTGCCGCTTCGTTTCATCACGATGAGAATGACGAAATGACAGAGGCGAATAACGCAACACATATATTATTGTTTAACCATTTATAATTTAACTTTTTAAATTTTATTTAATTATTATAAATAATTAAAGATTTATTGTTTAATTTTATATTTTCCAATTTTTAACATTTCATTTTATACTTTAATTAATATTCTAACAAAGAAAGAAAGAATTTAAAAATATTAAAATGAATAAATTTTTCTTAAGTATACAATAGAAATTATCTCATCTAAGATTAGATTAAAATTTAGTTAAATTATTATGATGGATGGATGGATGGATAATTAATAGTTGTGGATATGATTGATGGATAGATGGATGGATGGATGGATAATAGTTGTGGATAATAATCTTTTCTTCTCCTTTCTCTCTCTCTCTCTCTCTCTCTCTCAATTTTTTTCTCCAAAAAAATCAAAATACTTTATGAATGCAAAAAAGGAAAAGAAACTAATGCTTAGAAATGAAATAATTACTCTTTGATAACTTGAATTAGAGTAAATGAATATGTCAAGTAATCAATTAGAATTAGATTTTTAACCTAAATGATCATTGTCTTGAATAGTTGAATGAAATATTTGAATTTATTTATATTTCAATATTTCAGTTTAATATCTCGAATATTGTAAAAGTGAATAATTGTAATTGAATGATATATTATAGTGTAGCCTAAATTTTCATTAAATTATTTACTTTGTTATTTCATTTGGCTTCATTAAGTATCATATGGATGAAATAAATCTGTAAGTATATTCTCTTTCATACATTAGTTTAAACATTTATAGTGCAAAAAAAGATTATAAAAAAGAAAACATCTCAGTTTCCCACTAAAAAAATCTTAGCTTGTAAAATGTTTTTGGCTCATAAAAAATCTTGGCTCTTTCTTTACTTGCACAGAACTTGAAAGAAAGGAACATACGTATTTGCAAATGGATCCTTTCTCAAATTCTTTGCATTAGATAAGAGATTTCATAGCGATCCATTATATAAGACACTGTGAATCGCGGTATATTCTGACCATATGTTGTACAGGATATTTCGTTGATTTTTTTGTTGGGTTGTTTCCAGACAAGTTCACTTCCTTTAGGATTTATCTATCCACAAATTAGAAAAATTGTCGAACAGTTCTTTTTTTTAAACTCATACTACTGCATTTTAGATGAAAGCATTAACGTGTGATGAAATACGTGCCGCCTTTATTAATTTCTTCAAGGATCGTGAACATACGTACGTACACTCATCATCGGTCATCCCATTCGATGATCCAACGCTACTGTTTGCCAATGCTGGCATGAATCAAGTGGCTACTTTTTATAAGTGATAAGAGATACAATTTTAAGTATTTATAAGTGATAAGAGATACAATTCCCAGTAATTAATTGCCAGACGAAGCTATTCATCTAATTTGATGCAAAAATATAGCTCAAAAATTTTTCACGAACTTTATAAAAGATATTAGCAACATTGAGATTTTGAGACGATTTTTTCTTAGATAATTATTTTAATAAACAGAACCGCCTCTAAGCATAATGCAATAGTATATCACATCTTGATAAAGCAAAGAAATCGATGTTTAACTTGAGTGGTCAAAAATAATTCTTGAAGTATTAATAGAGATTAAAATGTAGAACTTAGTAAGTTAAGCTGGGCTTGGAAATTGCATATTGGAATAACTCGAAAACACTGCAAAATTGTAAAATTTTATAACTAAAATAACACTGTAAAATGTAATACTGTAAAACTTTTTTTACTTAAATAGAAAAAGTGCGATTTTAGTACAAGCCCATATTTTTGGGCACGGTGGAACCATCGAGTGAAATGGCGAAGCTCAAGCGAGCGGTAAATACTCAGAAATGTATTCGAGCTGGTGGTAAGCATAACGATTTGGATGATGTTGGCAAAGATGTCTATCATCACACATTTTTTGAGATGCTTGGAAACTGGTCATTTGGGGATTATTTTAAGGTTTATCCAGAAATTGATTTAGCAAAATTATTCGAAATGTGTTGTCTAGTTAAAGTTATAAAAATTTTCATTCCTATACATAGTTATGAGTGTTTTTATTGATATTATTTTTGAGTTGGAAGTATGCAATTGGGCATGGGAACTGCTGACCAAAGTGTTCGGAATACCTGGAGAACGCTTATATGTCTCTTACTTCGGTGGCGATGAGAAGAATGGCCTTACTGCTGATGAAGAATGTCGACAGATATGGCTGAATATCGGGTAGTTAACTTTTATATGTCTGAATTATTTCATTATTAGTACATCATCTAAATTAAGATTTCGGTTCTAATCTTATTACAAACTGATTAAAATAGCTGCTGTAAGGTATGCTTTTCCCATAGTCGGTTTATTTTTGTAATTTATATTCATTTATCTCAATTTTCGGTAGCAAATTCTTGGAAATCCAAGAATTTTTAGAGTTCAGCCGTCACATATTTTATCATTCGGAATGAAGGACAATTTTTGGGAGATGGGTGATGTTGGACCGTGTGGACCGTGTTCGGAAATACATTATGATCGTATAGGTAACAGAGATGCTTCACATTTAGTGAACGCTGATGATCCAACAGTTGTTGAAATATGGAATCTTGTTTTCATGCAGTTCAACAGGTAAATTAAGGACGTTGATTCAGTTTTTAAGAGCATCAGTAAAAAATCGGAAAACGTCATTCTGAAATTGCTACGATTTTAGGGAAGAAGACGGTTCATTAAAACAATTACCACGCAAACATATTGATTGTGGTTTAGGTTTCGAAAGGCTCGTTGCTGTTTTGCAAAATAAATTATCAAATTATGACACAGATATCTTCACACCTCTCTTCAATGCTATATGTAATGTAAGTTTCAATAGTATGTAATTTGAAAGTTATTATTGGTAGTTGTTGTGATAAGTGCCTTTCTTATTCTGATAATGCATATCATCTAAAGATGCCACTGCTTTAGTTTTGCTGTATGAGTGAATTCATTATAGCCATTAGATTCAATATGAAAAGTGTAATATCATTATCAAATTGAAGCTCATCTTTACTTTATGCGAGGCTTTCAAATTTTCGATCAGTTTTTTGGCATTTGAAAGAGTAATTTCATAACAATTTCAAAATCTTTTATAAAAGATTTCTCTGTAGGGTACAAAAGTACGCCCTTATAGCGGCAAAGTAGATGCTGATGATGTCGATGGCATTGATATGGCTTATCGAGTAGTTGCTGATCATATTCGTACTATTTCCATCGCTTTATCTGATGGCGGACGACCAGATAATACCGGCCGTGGGTTCGTATGTCATCATTTTGTAAAAGTGCAACATGCTGCACTCTTTTCTTCAAAATATTGAACACTGATTTATTTACTTTCAAGTGTTATGATTTAGTCTCATCTACAGTTTCGTTTCATTTCGTTCCATAAAGTTTTACTTTTATTTACAGATATGTTTTGCGACGTATTCTACGTCGTAGCATACGTTATGCTAATGAAAAATTATCTGCTCCGCCAGGTTTTTTATCCTCGTTGGTGCCGACCGTTGTAAATTTACTTGTAAGTGTTAATTTCTTTTCTAAGTTTGCTTATTGGAATTTATCTTCTCAATTATGAGGGAATTCTTTTAGGGGAAAACATTTCCGGAGTTACACAAAGACCCACTAACCGTTATCGACATCATCAATGATGAAGAGAAACAGTTTTTGAAAACGCTTAGCAGAGGGCGCACGCTGTTTCAGAAAGTAGTTGCTGGTCTTCAAGGATGCAATATTCTGCCTGGTTGGATCAATTCCTTTGTTTTGCAGATTTACTTTGTATCGTTTCTTTAAGCAGTATACTGTTATTTTTAGGTGATGTTGCATGGCGCCTATACGATACATATGGATTTCCATTAGATTTAACTCAACTTATGGCTGAAGAAAGAGGTCTTGTAGTCGACCTGGAAGTATTCGAAAAATGCAGACAGGAAGCCGCTGTGAGCTGTTTTTTTAAAACATAATTGCATTTAAACCATTTTCGATATTTATGAAATATTTAATACAAAATTTAGTAAAAACTCAATAAAGTTTTAGGGAATATCGGCTGCTCATGCCAATAAAATGCGTGATACAATTGATTTGGATGTTAATGCTATTTCGGAACTAAAAAACAAAAAGATTCCAACAACGGATGACTCACTGAAGTACAAATATCATGCTTTGCCTCCCGAAGATCAGCAAACGATGTACAGTAAGTTTACAAAAAAATTTGGGGGACCGGAAAAAAAAATTCAACGTTGTTGCTATCATGACTTTACAACATAGTTTTTAGGTTTCGAGAAATGTGAGGGCGTGATTGTTGCCTTGCGAAAGGATAAGATATTTGTGGACACTTTGCATCCGGGTGATTTTGGTGCATTAATTCTTGACAGAACTAATTTTTATGCTGAACAAGGTGGACAGATATTTGATACAGGTGTTCTCACGAAAGCCGATGAGGTTGTTTTATTTACAAAGATTTTTCAGTAATTATTCGAAGTTGCAAGAAATAGATTCCTATTTGCTTAAGTAATTGTGATATTAATTTCTTTTAAATCATAAATTGTGTGCTTCAACTTTTAAAATACTGCAGGGAAGTGAATTTATTGTAAGCAACGTCCAGATCCGCGGTGGATATGTCGTGCTTGTAGGCACTGTAGAAGGGGAATTATCTGTGGGCGATAAAGTAATTCAAACAATCGATGAGGTATAATTGCAATTGAGTCATAAGTCTTTCAAATGTTGCGAAATGAAGGAATTCTAATATCAGAAAAAAAAGCAACATTTGGGTGTTCATTATTTGTTAATGTTGGCTCTGTGGCACATGTTTTTTCTTTTGTGGGAAAAATAAAATTCTGAAATTTCAAACAGATAAAAAGTTGAGAGAAGAAATGAGAAGGGAGGAGAAAGGATGAAGAAAGAGGGCGAAAATTCGAAACTGGTAATGCTTGATAGTTTTACATTAAATTTTCAAGTTTCGAAAATTTTTCGCTTATAGGAACGTCGTAATCTAACAATGAAGAATCATACCGGAACCCATGTTCTTAATTTTGCCTTGAGAAAAGTCGTTGGTGAAATTGAACAAAAGGGTTCATTGGTTGCTCCAGACAGGCTTCGATTCGATTTAACATCCAAGCAACCTCTAACTCATGAGCAGGTTATTTTCACATCCGAAAAAATGTGCAGAGATTTTATGGAAGAAATTTTGGGCGAATTTCATAAAGTAGTTTCACATTTAATCTAAGATAAAATGATCTAAGATAATATTTAATTTTAATCTAAGATAATATTTTTAAGTTTAATCTAAGAATATTTTAATCTAAGATAGTATTTTTAAGATAATATTTTTTTTTTCTTTAATAACATTTAATCTAAGATAATATTTTTAAGATAAAAATGGTGGAAGACGAATCGCAAAGGTTAATTGATACGAATGCGACAGTGTTTGCCGAAAATGCTCCGCTAACGGAAGCTCGGCAAATCAATGGATTACGAGCAGTTTTCGAAGAGGTAAAGAAAATTGATTAATAATTATTCATTGCCAAATTCCATATATCACCTGGATTAATCAAACCTTTTTTTCCATTTAATGGGTGTTTTTTGAGTGACATTTTTTTGTTGTGCTTGAAGAGGTATTTTTCGACTTGTTATGTGGCCCATGTTTAAAAATTAATGTGAAGAAAGACGACTTATATATTCATATCAAGAGCGTTTATTATGCCGTAATTTCAGGCTTATCCGGATCCAGTGAGAATAGTGAGTGTTGGAGTGCCTATCGAAAAACTTTTAAAAAACAAGGATAGCGATTTAGCTCTCAACACTTCTGTTGAATTCTGTGGTGGCACGTACGCCTTTCTATTGTGGTTATAAAGTTCTCTTAAATGACTCATATATTGACTTAATTGTTGCAAACCTATGGAAAACTTTAAATTTATTTGCTTATTTTCAATTAGCAGTAGATTCTCTAGAGACAGAAGAAACTTGAATTACTCTATTGATCATTAAAAACCTTTTATTCAGACATTTACATAATGTTGGCGATATTGGCAAACTAGTAATTACTGTGGAAGAGGCTGTTGCGAAAGGCATTCGACGAGTTATCGCACTTACGGGACCGGAAGCTTCGCGGGCGATACAACGCGCTGATCGTCTGGAACAACGAGTGTTAGAAGCACATAATGAAATAACGACTGACCACACTATAACTCGGGATAAAACACAATTCAAAGCTGCAATCAAAAGAATTCTTGAATTGATTGAAGTTTGGCTTCATATTCTTTAGAAAAATGTTGCCTGAAGAGTGTTTTTAGAATCAAATAGTTTTAATCTTTTAAGGAAGTTAATCAGTCACAGTTACCCTACTGCCGTAAAGAGAACATTCGAGAAAAAGCGAAAGCACTGCAGAAATTGTTGGATATGCATAATCGTGAAGCTAAAGCAGCAATTGCTGATAAGGTTTGAAAAACTTCGTTTTTAAATTATCGCATTTTGATGGAATTTTAAAAATTAAAATGCTAGTTTTAACGGTATTTTATCAAAATTAGTTTCAGATACAACGTGAAGCTAGTGAACTGGATGCTTTATTAAACGATGATACTCTATTCACTGTTCATATTTTCAGTAAAGGTGCTAATGGAAAAGTAAGTGCTACGTGTACGTGCACTTTTTCCCTGAAAATTGGAAATATATTCCATCTCTGTAATCGAGCTCAATCCTTTATGTTATTCTCTCGATAAATTAGTTTAAGACATTCCAATTTCTGAAAATTTTCAGATGTTAGATGGTGTTTTAAAATCGATGAAGAAATCTCATGCTGTTATGGGATTTTCGGTCAACGATGATATTGGCAAAGTGGTTGTTGCAGCACGAGTTTCGAAGGTTAGCGTTGTTATATAAAATTCCCCATCAATGTTTTTGATTATTCACTTTAACAGTGTTTTTATAATTTTATTTTATGCTTAAGATTTTTATAGGATATTGTAAACAAAGGACTGCAAGCGTCGGAATGGATTTCGAAAGTGTGCAAGGTCCTAGATGGTCGAGGAGGTGGTACAGTAACGCAAGCACAAGCTACAGGGAACAATACTGAATTAGTAGAGGAAGCTGCTCAAATCGCTTTGGAGTTTGCAAAAGTTATACTTTCTTGATTTCTTATTTTGATTAAAATGAATTAATTCCTTGCAGACACTTTTTGAATGGTCCAGTAATTCTACTGCCTGGCGGAATTTTCAAAAATTCCAAGATGAGTCAGTAATCTCACTTTATTTAGATCATCAGGTTATGATGTCATTGAAATGTATGATTTGACTTTTTGAATTTATAGGTGTATCTTTTTCTTTTCTTTATATGTGAAAATTTTTCTCGAAAATTAGATTTCTATTTTCATTTGCTGAAAACTTGTGGGTTGCAGAATTCTTCACCGTAATGTAATATATTATAAAAATTTGAATTCTCATTTCTATTCTTGTAATGAAATATGCGGTAAACGTTTACAGAATGCTTCACTTCTATTGCAGATTTAGTGTCATAAAGTGCAACTCCACCAGCACCTCAAATTTCGAAGTTTAAATAACTATTTTGTGGACGCATTTGCTGTTACATAGACAGAACGCAGAGTCTGGGATCTTTTAGCTGCATCAAGTACTTGTTGCTTGCTATTTCCTTTTACAGTATTATAGACCTGTTGCATGTTCGCGATTCGCGTTAGTCCTTCAGACGGTGTTTCCTCTAACCTTGTTTAATTTGTGGAAAGAATTTAAGACTGCTTTAAGCATCTATTTTAATGTTATAATGTTTGCCTCAAAGACTTCAAAAAAAAAATATCAAGACTGCTCACTCTCTATAAAGAAAAACTTCTACGAAATAGCTGAAGAAATCCAAGACATTCACTTCTCTCTCCTTTCCTGCCAAAATTTTTACTCGTTCCCTCGTAAAACATCTAGTTAGTACGCACAACTTCTAGTGTACCTGATAATGTACCATTACATATGCCAAATTATTTATTCAAAAAAAGAATGCAGCAATTGATAAAAGTTATAGAAAGAAATCGCATTTAATTCTCCTGCTTTTTTTCTTTAAAAACATTTAACAACAAAAACGAAAAAATTTGGATTGCTCCATGGGATGCATGCAAAAAAACGAGATGTATGGTACACAAGAACAACATTATCTGGATATTTGGATAACATAAATAAATGAAAGCTATGGAGTTGAGATATTTCAGCATGGCAATTGTTGAGAAGTAGGGACGACCCATTTCATTTCTATCGGGAAAATTTTAAATTTTCTCACTGTTTAAACTTTATAGAAGATATCGGTTAGATAATCGAATGAAGTAAATACGGAACACTAATAAGCTCGATGTGCAGGTAAATATATAAGTAGTAATAAGTAGGTGAAGCAATACAGAGTGACAGTTAAGTCAACTTATACATACTTATGTCCACCGTGTGAAAAATGATGAGGATGAAGAAAAAAAGCAAATTAAATATAAAACCACACAAAAGTGATCTATTATTTATTGCACAGAAACAACAATGAAAGTAATAAATGGTCATCAAACGACGTCTTCAAACTCATCCTCTTCTTCATCATCTTCATCACTAAAATAAATCCGATTCCCAAAAACTCCGGAAGAGCCCGGAAATCGCTGCAATCCATGTAAACTGGGCTGAAATGTTCATGAAACTAACTAGTTCAAGGAACGAATGCAGGCAATACTGAAAATAATCCGGCAGACTATCTATTTATTTAGCTGTCAGTCACAATTTCAAAAGATACACCTCATTCTGAAATTGACTTTGTAGTAAGTTTTAGTTTGCAAAATTTCAACTGTCAATACAGACAAGGAGAAACATAAGGATGGAATCATACGACCAATATAAATCCAGCTTATCTAAATTGTTCTCTTCAGAAATTTTCCCAATTATATATAAATGATAACCTGTATAGCATGAATTCTTTTGTTAGTATTACTAGACGCCCCATGTTTCCTCTTACGTGAAGGCTTCGAAATTGTGGAATTACGCAAGCGCAAAGCGCATCGAAATTCCTTGACAATTGGATAAATCACTTCAATTGCTTTCATTACATCACTTTCCGATACAGCTGAAAATATTAAAAAACCAGATAAATCTGAAGTCATTTTCCAATTATTCTTTAGATTTTATAACGTTTAACAAATTCGACGTTTGAAAACTTGCCGCCGGTAACTGTAATGCTGCCTGTCGTATGAATTCGAAGTGTGGCTCGAGGATTTGTAGAACGCCATACGAGGCCAACTGATAATTCCGGTTCATACTGAGAGCGGTCTGGATATTTTTGCGCTAGCTAAAAAGAATTCGTCAGAGAAGGATTTTCATACACAATTTTGTCAGACAAACAAAAAATCAAATTACTTCTTCAATTTTCACACCAAAAGGCATTTTGCAAGTTGCAAGAACGTTACAAACGCGATAATTCCGAATTCGTACAACGTCCATCATCCTGCCCATGCTTTTTTGGACCATGCGCCCAACACCTCTGGCAGCACGCTTGCATTCGCTTTCACTACAACATTTAACAATTTTAACTATGAGCAAATTTAGAAACGAAAATGAGATTTTATTTTATCGGAGGAAAATGATTCACAAGGTTTACAAAGCTTTTAAATTAAATATACCTACGACACCCGACAATATAAATTTTTCCAGAGCTGTATATTTTGACATAACACGAAGGGTTCCTCTTCTGCTTCAACAAGACCTAAAGTTACGTAATTATAAAACTAAACATAAGGTAGCAATATGAAAAATCAAAATATCTGATGTTTGGTTTTTCATACAAAATTTAATCAAAAGTGAAACATTTTTTAAAATATGTTAACTGCTTGTGATAAGCGGAAGCTAAGTACAAAATCAAGCATGCAATTTCAAATTACACACAAAATCAAGATATTTTAAATCGCAGCCTCATCAACATTGAGCTGTAAATAAACCATATAACATAAAACAAAAAATTTACGTCAACAATCATTTTGAAAGGTTGAAAAACATAATTCGAAGTACTTACTCCTCGACCTCGATCAAATGCGACATTGCCTGAACTTAAAGCTACGCGATGCAAGTCAATATGCAGTGGAAGTGTATAATTACAAACAACGTTCCGGATCTAAAATTACTCAAGATACTGCTCAAAAGACAAGCCACAAACACTAATATTATCATTTTCAAACGACACGAAAAAGTTACTTGGATATCAATTTCTCCATCTCCACCTGAATCATATCGGTCAATAATTCCGGAGCTTGTTGATGGTGGAGCTTTCTCTATCTGCTCCTCATATCCCATCTTTCCACTGGTCTGCAACATACGCTAGGCGTGCAAAATTTTAACAAATATCAGATATATAAGGCCATGAAACATGAACACTTCCATTTTCAAAACTAAAAAACAAAAATCTACAGTATTCACAATCGATTCCAAGGGCTCTTCATGTACAGGAACATCGAGATGAAGCGAATCAGTCTGAGACTGAGAAAACTCCGATACGGCTGAATGCTGCAAACCAGAAGTTTCCAAAAGACTACTTCTAGTCGAAATTGAATGTTGTGAACTAAATTTTTCCAAAAAATTGTTTGTCGTATTGGAATGCCATATCGAACCCTGAAGAAGTGTAAGTTACAGTCAAAATTATGTTAGTACTTTACATTTACTGAAACAGCGACACAACTCATTCCTCACTGGATTACAGAGAGACCGCTTCTCCAATGAATATCTCATCCAACTTTGAATGTAACATAAAACTGGCTAGAATCTTCGTTAATAACAAATCGCTAAAGTTTTATCATTCATTAAATTCCATATTTCGAAATTCATTGAGTACAAGAACAGTTATAAAAACAACGAAATTGTTTGGTTTGTGACGATTCAGTCGAAGACGTCTTCAACGACAAGTAAAGGCTGTTTACAGTGCAAACACAATGACAACTGATTAAAGTAAGGGAATGAATATGAGTAACTACTTCATTAACTCTCTAATTCACCACTAAAACAAATTCAAAATTTTCTGTTACCATCAAATATTAAATGCTAATAAGAAATATAAGTCATTTTTCGACGAGTGATTCATGACAATGACAACCTTATTAACAAATTGTGGCTTAAAAAATGAAATTTTAAAACTTCTGCAGAAGCATTTGGTGAAAGCATGTAAACAATCCATCAATTTTTAGCAAAATTTGTGCAATAACCTTCGTAGTTGCATTGGTAGTGACGGAAGTGCCATTATGAGCATAACTCCCGTGATCATTCTGACAAGCAGATATGCTCATTTTTTCTTCTCAGCGATCATTAAAATCGCATTCGATGAATTGCAAACAAACAAATACTGAACATCCACTGATCAAAATTCATCACCACCTATAATTAATTTAGGATATTGAAGTATATAAGAAAAAAATAAAGACGTCACTACTAAAACGTACATAGTAAGCTATCTAATTCAAATGTGAAAAACTTTTCCGCTCCTTTTTTCCCAACAAGCCATATCTTTTCATGGAAGACATACCTCTGCCAGAACGCCTAGATAACAAGTTAGCTGGAACAGTCTATCTCCTACGATGACAACACAACTGTCAAGAGGGAAACATTAGAATGTCACCAAGACATTTACTTTGTCATGTCATCTATAAGTGCATTGTTTTCTTTTCTACTTGGAAATGTTCATTTTCTTTAGCACTAATTAGTATCTTGCAAATACTGAAATGATCATTGTTAGTTATGCTGCCACCAAGGTGACTCCCTATGCAACTTTCATATAATTTCGCACGTCAAGAGCACTGATCTACTATTATAGCCATCTAGACAAACATTGCTGGTTATCTCCGTACCGGAATGCCCATCAGCGAAGCTACAACTTCCATTCGCCGTACACCTGCATATAGACCCGCAAGTTACAGTAATCCGTAGAATGGAAGACAAGTCTTCTTTTCGAGACTGCACTTTTTATTACTATTCGAATTGAATATGACAGGCCATTTCCGCTGATTTATATATTTGAACAGTGGAAAGTGAAATAAAAGAGGCTAAATTAATGTATTCCACCTGCCTCATCTTGTCCTATTTTATCACCATTAGTAATTTTAAAATCTACAGCTATGCAGTATCAAAATTACATGAAACTCGAAACAACCTAAATCTTATGCGATGCATTATTAATTTCCGACTACTTTCTGCAATTCGCATTGTCTCCTATCAATATCCATCACTTCTAGCATCCATCTATACAAATTTGAGATTGATCGAAGTAATAGTTGCTGTGATATTATTTAGCGATAACATCGGGCTAAAGGCTCCAACTCACGTCTCATATAACATATAATGAAGTAATTCAATACACTATGTATCGATTATTTTGAGATTAATTTGGATTGTATAACTTACGTCTCAACTTACGTGCACTATCATTTCATATAAACTTTATAGTGCAGAAAATACTTAGAGAACTACTCTAAAAGCCTCCAAGAGCCCATTAAATGCCAGGAATTAGAAAGTACCAAGAGGTGCATAAATCATCACACATAAAAATAAGACAAACTTACAAGAAAACGAGAATTTTCACTGCGGACAGTCAGAGTAGCAAACAAACATGAACTGAATGAATTGTGGTCGGTCGAGACATCATGAAAATGATGTGTCTTTTATATACAGCAATTCAATGAAATACACGAGTGTAATGTTCACTATACCTCCAGCAAATTTGTATCAGAGATAGGTGGACTTATGGAAAGAATTGATGGGAAATTTTTTCAGTTAAGTTTTCTTCTGTACCCGAAATATGCTCTATCACCGTTAATGTAGTCAAATCATGAGAATAAATATGGCTAGTTATAGATTAGAGGAGTGACTGGGAAGTTTAGAACTGTATCTACCGTCACTATTTTGATCCTTTTCCTAGTCCTTTCTTAGCAGTTGCAACACTTTCCACCTTTTTCAGTATTCCATTCTTTCTAATTTATTATTTAAAATTTGTCCAAGATGTATTCTGTTATGGCTTTACTTAAATATAAGCTTTCCAAGTTTTTTTCTTGTTTCCAATGCTTCATATAAATTATTCCTTTTCATTGTTGCTTATTGTACATAATAACAATAGTCTTCAAGAAATCTTTTTTCAATCTCTTTTATTATCTATTTCGTGTCGTTCATCTTTCGTTAATTTTGTAAAAAATGCATAGCTATTGCTTGCTTAAATTTGACTTTTTAGGGAACAAAGAGATATAGAATTTCTCGAAATTCAGAATCAGAAATGGTGTGCGATTCGTGTATGTTCTTCTTTAATTTCAGGGAAAATTTTTGATTTTATTTTTAAATCGCTTTTTCGAAGTTGATATTTTATTTTCAAAGTGTTTTTTGCCCATCATCTGTTTAAGCAGGTTCCTTTTCTTCTTTGCTGTTTCATGAATTAAAAGATTTTCTCGTGTGCTCAAACTTTCAATCTGTTCTTCAGTTTTATTTTACCGTCTTTCAGGTGTAAAAAAACTTGGGAAAATAGCGACCATTGACCCGTATCGAACGAAATCACGCAACGAAAGTGCGGGGCCGATAAAAAAAGGTGGTGATGGAAACAAGCTCCTTTCAACTAGAAAGGACAGGTATATTTGTATGAAGGGATTATTTGTTTTGTTCTTTGGTATATGTTAGCTATGAAATGAAAAAGAATACTCCAGTGTTATTATTTTTGATCTTTTGGAGTTCTTTGTCAAGTTTAATTTCCTAAAATTTATTTGAAGTGGCTACAAGTGTATGATAATTGTACTGAACGAAGAATTCGGGACTTTATCAGTGAAAAATTTTCTTTATTTGAATTATAGGTTCCAGCCATACAGTCAGGAATTCAGGAAATGTCGAATTTGCAAGACTGTTGTTCATCAAGTTGGTTCACACTACTGCCAGCAATGCGCATATCAGAAAGCCATTTGTGCAATGTGTGGTAGAAAGATGGCCGATACCAAAAAATTGAAAATGTCTTCTGTGTAAATATTATTTTAGCATTGAGTAAGTTCATAAAAGTTATTATATGCAAACTTTTTTCCGAATGTTGATTGTACCACGGCGTTCATGGCTGATTAAAGTTATTTAGTAGGTTTTTCTGGTGTTAATTGAAAAAGAAAGTACCGATTTAATGTTCAGTGCAAGCCTAGAATGTAGTGTGTTCCGGTTTTCTCATGATTTTCTGTGCCATTATTTGCTCATAATAAACTTACAAGGTCTAAAGTTTAATCAAATATTTTAAAATCTAAAATCTTAGTTTTGCTTTTTTTTACAATATTGTTTGTTTCATTGCATACGAGAGTACGGATGGGAAAAGAAAGAGGAATATGGAAGACTGAAAATATGAAAGTCGCTGTTTTTTTATCAGTACAGTTCTTAACATTTCACAAATTTACAAAATTTGCGGTAAATGCAACGAATGACTCATTTCTACATATGTTCCATACATTTTTGGGGTTTTAAAGCTGCGAGATTACTACGATTTTATCGAATTTTCCACGCTTCTTTCCTTTTCGTCATATTTCTTATTTTCATTTATTTTTAAAATTTGTTTTTTTTGCATATATGTACTGTAATTAATCGTTTTTGTGTTGTATATAATTACTTTATTGAATGCACATCTTTCAACAAAAAATATTCAATTCGCACATTTCGGTATCCAAAACACTTGCTACAATTCAACACATACATATTTGATGGGAAGTGCTTATGGATAGCGGTAATAGATGTTTTACAATTCCAAATGTAAAAGTATCTAATTTTTAAATCAAAGTAAAGTAGCAATTATAAAACTTTTAGATTATAGATGTTCTAAGTTTCACCCCACTGTCAGCATGGAAATAATTTCCACTATTCGAAAATTTAGTTGACTATTAATTCCTTTATTCGTTAATTATTTTATTTAATAAAATCCAGTATTGATTTATATAATATATAATAAAATACAGTATTGTAGGTGAATAGTTAATATTTTATTGTTGACAGAATATTGTGGTGTTAATAGATAAGTTTGACGAAGCATTTTTCTTGAATTCTTTTAGTTAAAATGGGCAATAAATCTTGCTTTGCTTATATTTTTTGGTTTTATGTTTAATTCTGATCATAATGCTGGCCATAATTTTACTTCATTAAATGAGTAAATGGTATGTGTATGTGGAAATAACTGAATATAATATATATGGATAAAGAGACTTATAATTGTAATAGATTTGGTATTGTCCGGGGAGAAGTTTATCAGGTTCGTTGAAATGATCGTTGAAATGAATTGGAAAATCCAGATTTGCATAAATCTATATAGGTTACTATTGTGAATATAAAATATGTAAACAGATGATTCGTCGAGTTCAGTCGTTCAAAATTTCCTGTCTTTATGAGATATAATTCATGCTGAAGTTGGAAAGATAATCCGATAAAATTCGGCGATAAGGAAAAGTATTGTAACTTTAGATAATAAGGGAATTGTGCCATTCTGGCGAATTTATTGTAGAGGTTTCGAAGCGGGTCACTGCATCCTCTTCAATTCACCTCTCCTATTTCATCAGTGATTTTCTTCTGCATCCAGTATTTCGTTTCTTTAGCGCTTTATCGAAAATAATTCATTCTTTTATAAATCTATAAGAATGAGCTTATCCATGAAAAAAAGTAAACAAATATATTGACAGCTTTCTCATTTTCTCTTTCACTCCTTTCATCTCCTCTCTTTCTCTCTAATTAGTCGATTTTAGCTAGCAATTTTCAAGCTGATTGCTTCTTGCATGCAACAAAAGTCTTTAGTTGCAGCAGGTCTTTTATTTAGGTATGCCAAACAATTATTGGACTGATTATTGGTTTCCAGCTAAATTATACTTCAAATAGGCTGTAAGCTTTTTTTCGATAATGATTTTTCATGGGACAGAAAAGTTATTATCATCATTGATGAGTTTTTCTCATTAAGATATTTAAAAGAATTGAAATTAAATCATTCAAAATGTTATCATTCATTTACGTGTCAGCCACAATCGTTTATTTCTTTTTGTCATCAAATCCACAAATAATAATTCGTTTAATTGAAAATTACTTTTCCTTTTTTTTAATTATCAATTAGTAAAAAAATGGATAACTTTTTTCTTCTATTTGATTGGGAATTCTACCGAAATCATCCAGTATTCAATCCATAATGTAGGAAATATTATTTCTTTTCCATCCGGAAATTTCATTATATTCTTATATACTGAGATGAATGTGATACTACTGCTCTGCTATATTTATTAATTTCATTAATTGTTGCCATCATTGTAATTATTTCATTAAATTCAAGCGAGAAATTTTATAGTGATATAGGAAATCAAAACTGAATAATATTGAATGATTTAAGGTAAGTTTTAAGGTAAGTTTTAAGTTTTAAGGTAATTTAAGTTTTAAGTTTTAAAATTTAAGGTAATTTAAGGTAAGTTTAAGGTAATATTTAAGATAAATCTAATAAATATCGATTTCATAAATTGTCATAACAGATACGTTCGAGAATCTCTCTTCCTATATCGAATTAAAATTACTTTCCTATTAACAAAATTATTCTTTTCAAAATTAATTTGCTTCTTTAGATAAAACAAGTTTTCCAGATACCATCGGAAAACAAGTTTTTTAGGACAATTTATTATTTTTACACAACAAGAAAGAAGAGAGTAATGCTCAAAGTATTCATTCGCATCATCGATTGATAGTAATAGCACCAGTACTTCTTTCGAATATTAGTAAAATAAATATGATTAATCGAGGCGAGATTAATCCGGATTTACTATTATGTTATCTTTAAATTACCGGTGATATTTCATTCTATTAAAGTTTGTGTTCTAAAATGAAATCTTTCCAATTATTATTTGAATTAGTTATTATATTTTATTGTTTTACTTTTTAAACATTTCAGATTCAGCCTAATTTTTGATATCATCAAAAATAGATTAACAACAAATGCAATAGATATAAATGTATAAAGCAAATAAATACCTAGCTTTGCTAAGCATGCTATACTAAATTTCGACATTCTGATATTAACTTTTTACATAACTCTTCATCTAATATTAAATTTTTCATGTTGATGTCTTATCGTAGGACAAATAGTTAAGCCTAGGCTACGCCAATTTTTACTATTTATTTGCTGTATTATTAATTTTATTCGTTCTTGAAATGAATATATTTCATTTTCTTGCACGCTGCGCATGGAAAGTAATTGAATTGCCTGCCTATTTTGTTGTTTGTAAAATTTTGCTCTTTTTGAATTTTATACTTGATCTACATATCACTTTAATATGAAATGGAAATGAAATTTTCGGAATTTACAGAATTTCCAGAGTACATTGAAATTATTTAAGAGGAATGACATCATTTTTTTCATGATTTTGACACTATTCCCGGTATTTCTTAAATTTAATATCGTTTCTAATATTCCTTGGATTAAATATAATTTTTGATATTCTTTGAATTTGGTATTATTTTTTAGTATGGGGCATGAGACAAAGATATCGTGCAGCAAATTCATATTTCGAGGTTGTTCGTAGACTTAAAAATTGTAGCAATCTTAAAAAATCAAGCCTAGTGCTGTGATATAATAAGAATTCATCATTTTCTGCATTATTTACGGTATTCACTTCAGAAAATTTTAATTAGAGAGATTAAGTTTGCTTTTTCCTTAACTGAACATTTCTTCCTTTTTCCGTAACTTCTTTTTTCCTTACAAATCATGATGAAAGTTTTCATGATGAACTTCTTGAATACCTGAATCATTGACGTTTGTGCTAGCAGTAGTTCCGTTGTTCTTAACAATAATTTCTTGTATCTAATTTAAGTTTATTTCAGATGAATGAGGTGGAGCGGGTGAATATAGTATTGTTGCTATTGTCGGTATTATCATTACCTGTTACTATTAATGGTTTATCTGTACCACGACATCCGCAACAGATGAAGCAGGTAACAATACAGGTCAACGGCTACAGACCAACGATTGTAAGTGTTTTTTTTTTTGTTATGCGTTTAGATGTAGAGGACAAGAAAATAAGAACGAAATACATGTAGAATGTATATGCACTGAGTGGATATAATGTAGCTTCTATCAAATATTTAGCATTCATTCGTTCAATTTTATTTTTCCTCGCACTTCCGCAAAATTTGATCATAGGAGCTTATCATATTTTAAAGTTGAAAACACTTAGATAGTACCGAAGAACGAATGTGTACATGTACATATTCTATGTACATATGAATATGTGCATATTCTGAAAGCCTTAGCAAATCACTTTTTTAGTCAGTTAAATAGCGGATTGAATAATGGATTTATCGACAAAGCAACTAGATTGACTGAAATGATTTGGCAGCTGTCGCAAGCTGCTACATAAACTTGTACTATTTTAAAGTAAAAAATGTATATTTAATTTTTTACTATATGAAATAATGATGAATAGACAGTTTTAAATGTATTTTTCTTTCAGAATGATGACTACATAGCAGTGTCTATGCCTATAGAGCCCGGATATATTGGTTTGTTTCTCTAAGAATTTTTAACACTTCTGACTGTGTCATGTATGGAATCATGTTGCATGCATAGTTGTAGGTTCAACTTCCAATACAATCTTACTTTCAACTAACAACTTCTAACAAAATTATCCCAGAAACTGCAAAGACTTCTTGGAAACTTTTATAAAAATACTTTTTAATTTCATATCTGGTTTTAGTTCGCTTCGAGCCGTTCGCACATGCTGATCGTATTCATCATATATTGCTGTACGGTTGTACTTATCCGGCTTGGCCAAAGCCATTTTGGAAAGGATTTAGTGTATGCCGAAGCTTCGATTCACACATTCTATATGCATGGGCAAGAAATGGTAAGTTCTTTTACCAGTTAGAACTCGAACACGCGGCAGTAATGCTATGGTCCGACTCCAAGCACGCACTGTACTGGACTCAAAACTGTTCTCGATTTTCACCAAAATTTATACAAAATGGAGTGGAAGAAATAGGGAGGCAAAATTCATGTTTCGTAACATTCCAAGTAAGTGCAGTCCAGTTGACGTTACAACAAATGAACTCTCTCCAACTTGGGAATTACGAAATATGGTGGAAAAACCATCATGGAGAAAAAGAAAGGAACCAACTGGCCATAGTGGGAATATAACCTATGGAGAACTGAAAATGAAGAAGAAAGGGAAATTTTTATCGCAAATGTTACAAAAGAAATTATTACAAACTGAAATTTTTAAACTTATAGATGCGAGTCTTTTAAATAAGTGGTCAAGGTTGATTATTACAACTATTTGGGCCCTTAATTTCATAAAATTAAAAAGAAATATCTCATGGTTACAATTCTCATTAACCAAGGGTCTATTTACACGGATAACTACAAATTAGCCACGAAAGTACTGATCAGATAAGCGCAATCAGAAGGAGTAACTTGTATCCAATTTATTTCCACGACACAATCCCATAACCGAAACCTTATAATATAAAAAGCAGCACGAGAAAAATTTGTCGTAGAAGTGGATTTGGGTTCGAATAGTTTTTGTAGAAATTTATTCTTGGTAGAAGATAAGTTTATTCTTCTTGATGTTGTAATACAATAAAGAGAAGATATCAAGAATTTAAACCCTTTTATATTATGAAATCGTTTTAGTTCTCCGACAGGATAGGTCTTTTATTGAGTGTTTTTACGTTTTAATTAGTACTGCTGTCCAATACATTTAAAAATCTGTAGTTAATAGAGTCGAATAATGGAAATGACATCAGTTAAATGCTAATTGCATATTAGTATTAAATCAATTTGTAATTCTTTTTAGCACCCGACTTTCGTTTGCCGCAAAATGTTGCATTTAGCGTTGGACATGATTTCGATCCTATAAAATATTTGGTAATGCAAGTAAGTCATTACTGATTGCTTCGGTTTCTTGTTAGTTTAGTAAATTCTTCATTATATCTTCAGATTATCATTCTATGTCAATAAGTTTGTTTGTTTCAGGAATTACTGTTTATTCTTTTTAATTTTTGGAATATTTTCTGCAACTCTCTTCATCTTTATCATATTTATGTTTTATGACTTATTTGCTAACTTTCAATTTACTGATTATCTTTGAGTCATTTCATTATCCTCAACCCAATATTTTTATAATTTATATAGACTCTATGAAATTTGAAAGAAATTGCAGGTGCATTATGCACATCCATTCGTGGGTAAAGTATTAGACTATTCTGGTGTTACCGTTCATATGATTGATGAAAGGCCTGATTATTTAGCTGCTGTGTTACTTTTCTTGTCTGGAACTTCAATACAACCCGGATTTTCTCACTTTCAAATGAATATAAGTTGTATGTACAGGTGAGCAATTGCCCAGCTTTTGAAGATTTATTTTTCAAATTAAATCTTATATACATTTTGCTTATTATTGATAATCAACTTTAATCTTATTTTTTAATTTATTGAATTTTATTGACATTCGTTTTATACATAGCAAATGAATGAAGAAAAATAATTTCAGCAGTGATACACCGATTCATCCATTTGCATTTCGCACTCATACGCACAGCATGGGACGAGTTGTTTCAGCATTTTATAAACATTCTAATAAATGGACAATGATTGGTAAACGGAATCCGCAATGGCCTCAGTTGTTTCAACCAATTGAAACAAATCTTACTATTTTAAACGATGACTTAATGGCTGCTATTTGCGTTTATGATTCATCAATGAAGAAATCTGTTGTACGGATAGGGTAAAAATAGTGTTGTTTATTTTAATAAATTCTGAATGTTTTCGACTAGCACAATGATTTTGTCAGATAGAATTTATTGATACTACTTTTATGGATTTGCATACTAAGCTATAATGAAAATAATGAAAGGCTCAATACGAGATATCAAAATAATCATGATATATTAAAGTCACGATATATTGAAATCCCTTTTGAATTAATTACATTTTAAAACGTTAAATTTGATTAGATTTGTTAATCGTTAAATTTGGAAAGGTATTGTATAAGTCATAGATATTTTACGAAAAATAGCCACTGTCTAAGTGATACGAGACACCTGAATAATTTACTTGCTTTACTTTTCAGGAATACAGGTGAAGATGAAATGTGTAATTTTTATATGATGTTTTACTGGGATGCAACATCACAGGATCCATTTCCTGATGGAGCAATTTGTGCTGCACAAGATAAACAGAAGCTTGTAAGTGAAGAATATCCAGTTGAAGGCACAATTCCTCTTCAACCTCATCCAGATTGGGAGCATAAAGCACATCAAAGCAAATTGTTTGGTAAATTTTGCTGTAATGCTTTTTTCAAATTTAATTTTTTATAGAAAACAATATTTAATGGTGGTAATATCGAAATTGGAAAACTCAAAGGAATGGAGATAATATGATTTGTTTCAGATGACTTCTGACTTAAACCCTCCGTTTTTCTTATTTTAAATTATTGTTCATTTATTTTCATTTTTAAATTTATCAAGGAGCATAATTTTATGGAAGAATAAGATGGATCGGTTCCTTGCTGTCATCATTCGCAGTTGTTTGATTACAACTAGTTCTTTTCGACCAGCTGATTTCGGAAATTTGAAATAAGAAATTGCATCAAAATTAATTCAATTCTAAACAATTTCAGTTTGAGAATAATCTAATTTCGTACTTCAGGAGTCATTGAAAGAATGGTAGCAACATCTGTTGGTGGCATTAAACTTGGACAAGTCACTGCACTTAGTTTTGATTCATTTGGAAATTTGATTATAATGCATCGTGGTAGCCGAGTTTGGGACTCGATGTATGATGGCTTCTCTTCAAATAGATTATCGACTTTTTTAAAATCAGTTTTCCGTCTTTGATATGAGGAGATAATTTTTTCTAATTATGTTTCTCCCTAGACTTTCTTTTTAGGTCATTTGATATGGGAAACAATTTGCGAGATAAAACACCTATTAGCGAAGATGTGATTTTAGTTACATATTCAAATGATTCAAATTGGACGCTATCATTACGTAACAAATATGGCCGTGAGAAGTAATCATTATTTCCATTAGTATATTTGCTGAAATTAAATTAGTATATTGTTTTTTTTGATTTCATATTTGCTATATATGTAAGTCCGGAAAGTCGGATATCAGGATTGAGACTTATATGCACATATAAGTGAATGGAACTAGAAAAAATATTTGAGTGTTTTATTTTGCTACCAGTAATACTGCTGGACAAACAAGAATTGTAAGCTTTTTTGAACTTATAAAAAAGATGCTCGAACATAAATAGGCGATTCAAAATCACATAACAGTGAGGATTACGTAATGATCTGAACGCCATATGATCTAAAAACAATAATGTGATTTATAAAATCCTCTCAGATTTCTGTTTTATGAGGTTCATTTGGCAGAATAAAAGGAGAAAAAAGTAGGAGAAGGAGGTACAAAAAGGATGCACGCTTCACGTCACAATACAACGACATCGAGGAAAATGTTAAAATATAGGAAGAAAGATTTTATTCTTTGAAAAATCACTCAAGCATTGGTTTTTGGATTGTTTGAAGTATGAATAAAGTTATATCAGAAAAAAATTTGAATTTCATCTCTTTTTTTCAGATTCTACATGCCACATGGTTTAACAGTTGACCAACAAAATGATTATTATACAACTGACGTCGGCTCTCATCAGGTCATCAAATGGTCACTTTCACATGGTTATGTTCGTTCCTACTTTTTTAAATCATGTGAGGGGATGAGATGGTGTAGAAAACAAGTTGTAACTTTTTTTTTACTACCTTTTCAGAATCAAAACAGAATCAGTTAATTGAGCGATCACTGGTCAAGACATAAATGGGTACTTTTAATTACATCGGTTCCTATTTGATCAGTTTTATTACTGCATAATGTATTTGTTGAGTAGAAAAATGTGATATGAGTTTGGCACCACTAACTATATAATTCTTCACCAAATAGGAACTGATACATGTATTGAATGTCTGTGGTAGGTAGGGTGAGTTACTTAATTTCACTTCTTAACTGTGAACAATCCAAACTGTGTATGGGCTATTGTTTGAATTATTATCAAATCTTATTACTTCAATGAAGTTCTAGGCTCACTATCGCAAGTTTTTGCATTGGGTGAAAAGTTTGTCCCTGGAGACGATCAGAAACATTTTTGTAAACCAGCAGGTATTGCGGTCACTGCAGATGGAAATATTTTTGTCGCTGACGGCTACTGCAATAATCGAATCATGAAATTCGATCGAAATGGACAATTCTTAACTCAGTGGGGACAATCAAGTTATAATAGTAGTAGGTATTTATAGATCGATTAAAAATTTAAATTTAAGTTCTTCAAGTGTATCCAATAGATTTTATTCGCAGACTTTTTCTTAAATATTTGAAAACTTGGTTAATATTTCAATAATTCATTGCTAATGACAGAATTAAAAATATAGAACAAAATGTAACACGTCATACTTTCTTTCAATAAATATTAAATAAAAATTCTTTAATTTTGAAAATTGATATAGTAAAATGAATTTTTGCGCCATTAATTTTCAGTGAGTGGTATAGCGAGCCTACATCTGGGCATCTTTTCGTTACCACATGATATTGTGGCAAATAATAATGGTTCACTGTTATATATTACTGATCGTGAAAATGCTCGAATACAAATATTTCGGAGTGATGGGCGGGCAGTGGGCCAGATTGTTAATCCAGCAAACAGCACAGCATTTGGGAATATTTATTCAGCTGATTATCACAGTACAATTTTTCAATTTTTTCATTCTTCTTTAATAAGTTTACGGAAAGTCTTTTTTTTGCGGTTTGGAACGATGTTTTTTGGAAGCAAAAGAAAGAAGACGTTGAATGATGGCGTTGGAAAAGTTGGAAAACAAATAAATAGATCGAAGTAAACAATGCTGGATTTTCGATCGAAATCTTAATATTGCTTTCATAGATCGTTTGAAGTCCTTAAAGGCTCGTCGGCATTTTTTAGTAAGATTTTGAGTTCAATGAGTTCATGAAACATCGTTCCTCATGAAACAAGTTTGATGCACAATTTGAGCATTTCCAATTTCTACTGGAACGGAATTCGAAAAACTAAGAAATTTCGCGAGTGAGAATCGATCTTTTCTAAATCAGGAATTAATGATTGTAATAAGTGATCTTTGTGTTATAATTATACTTATTAACAGCTCGTCCCCCTGCCAAATGCACAAACAACAGCTGTCGCTATTAACCTGAAGTTTTGCACTTCTGCTCAGAGTTCTTGCACTCACTTGTCATCCATTTTCAGATAATATACTATACTTCATTCCCGGTAGACAACAAAACGGTCTACCTATACGTGTATTCAGTGCACATTTGGGAGCCTCTCGAATACAGTATTCATTTGAACCAATAAATCATCCGTTCAATCGACCGCACACAATTCGAGTTTCCAGGGATGGACGATCTATCTACGTTGGAGAATTGGGTCAAGATGGTGGTCGAGTTTTGCAGTTTATAATAAATAGAGATGAAAATCAAGATAGTACGACTTTGTTAATCTTTAAAATACTAAAAATTTTTAATTTTTGATCATAAAACTTCATTCAGTATATGTAGTCGGTAGGAGCTATTGGAAAACTAGTGATTGATAGTTTCCTTCGAGGTCGGTGAAGAGAATGATTGATATTCTGGAGATTCATAATGGAAGCTTTTACAAAATGACATCTAAATAGTACATTACAAAATAACCAAGACAAAATCCTGAATCTAATAGCATATCTACTTGCTGAAAAAATATTATGTGTGATGCGTTAAATGATTTGGTCTAATCCACTTGTTGGGTCATATCTCAACGTGCAATTTCAACTGCCAAATTTAAGATAGCGTATTTTTGACTTTTTCAGGATTTCCTGAATTACATGTTAGAATTACATGTTATTTTTACCACTCTGGAATATAATGAAATATACAGATTGCATTTTTCAAAAGGAAATAAGATCGAAACATTCGAAATCAGGCTTATTTGCAACTTTATATTGCAGGGAATAATATTGATTCTTTGTCACCATTGTCAGTAGGTCGAACTCCACAGTTCCCGCTTCCTGCTACACTTTTGGTTGTGTTTGTTGCTTTACCACTACTGATCTTTTTTGCATACAGACGAAAGAAGTTTATGCGAATAGGAAAGCAGTATTCAGTTTTAAATCGCGCGGTAAATATCCATAAGGCCTTAAATTATTATAAACTTATCAGTTCTGGAATGCTCTTAGTATTAGATGCGTTGAAAAATAGGTCGTATGATTCAGAAAAGACCATGGGAAACTATTACCCTAATCAGAGGTGATTTTAGTTTTGTTTTTGATAAAGGGAGATCTTATCTTGGCACCAAATCATACTAAATAAGCCCTTTCGTAAATAGATTATTGATGACTTCGACTAATTTATTCACTGAAAACTTAAGATATTCAATTAATAAAAATGAATTCATTATTGTACTCTCAAAATGCGGGAATATTTTTTTGGAATTTTTACTTTTTAGGGCTTCAAGCCTCTACGAACGGATGATTCGGAGACATCGAATGACGATTCAGATGATGACATTATTTCTTCTCCGAAAAAAAGCAATGATAGGTTTTAACTGTCTGTTCATTTTCTAGAGATTCAAGGAAAAACAGAACGAATCACTCTTAAATTCTTTAGCTCTTTAATTTTGCCGTCTGCTAATCAAAGGAACGGTTTCTTTTAAGGAAGAATCGTTTTGTAATGCACAGTGTCTGAGTTATAAATAGTGACAAAAAAATCCGGTAATCTGGAACTATAAAGAAACTATAAACTTTTTTAACAGGGAAAAAATCAAAGTATATCAACAATGGAAATCTTTGAGCTTTTTTATGAAAGTGTATAGCTCCTTAAGATTCTTTTCCTTTATATTTTTTTCAACTTTGAAAATCATGTGGTGTTATTATTTATGAATGGATCTTTGTGATAAACAATATGCTCTATAATAAAAAGTCCAATTTATGTCACTTCAAGCCTTTCCTTCACTTGTTCATTTTGCATCTCTTTCTGTTTATCCGAGCTTCTCATTTTAATTGTGGAACTTCCCTTACTTTTTCATTATTCCTCATCTAGTTTACTAACACGATAATCTTTGATTTACTTTCCAGTTTTTCTGTTTTGCAAAAAAAATTTTTCCCTTTTACTTTTTTGGATTTGATAGAGCAATATAATTCCGGGATATCCACTGATATGTCATATATTATTATTATTATTATTATTATTGCATATTGTCTAGTAACGTTGCTGTAACTGGTACTTATGTTCATATCTATTAAGTTATAACGTATCAACATATTATAACATTAGTTTTTTTAACTTGTTGTTTTTCTATTTTTTTCTCAAACATGTGATGTTTTCTTTTCGGGATTATTTCTCCGTCGGTTTACACTATCTTGAATATATATATATATATATTTTTCTGTTTTCTCTAGTAGATATGAAATAAAATTACATGTTATGGGAGTTTTTCTATGCAAAATAACGATGAAATAGATTGAAAATTCTTTATTTCGAGCTATTGCAAAGGTTAGATTGTAAAATATATCCGAAAAGCGAAGTCTTTTGTTAAATAAAACGAAAAAGTTCGCATTCTACGTTAACTACAACGCAGAAAAATGACTTTTTAGGTAGGATAAATACATTAAAGACTATTCCAATAAAATTTCAGCAAAAGGCTCCAAAAGAACACCGTATATCTCTGTTAACTTCGGCTACAAGCTTCAGGTATGCAAAAATTTCCGAATGAATAGGATGTGAAAAAAAATCTTTACTTCCTTCGCATAACAGGAACTCTCAAACATGCAATTTTCTGAAAAGGTTGAGGAGGACTGCATGAGCGCTTACTTTTTGTTTGCTATATGATGCAATCTAATGCATGACATGATGGGCATTGCATCTCTGTAAAACTCTTATAATCGAATCATTCTCGGGTATTCTAAGCTTCTAGCTCTTGGTACTTTATATAATTCGGTCGAACCCTAAGAACAGTTTCTGAAATGAAACTTAACATTGATTTATTGTAAAATTCGAAGGAAAAAAATGTTGAATTAGTATGAGTTGTAACTATATAAATCATATATAATCACGACAGTCTTTTCTATTCTGCTCTTTTCAAACACCAATCAATATTGCTATAATTACCTATAGCAGATGCGATACGCGCAATATCTATGTTTTTTTTTTCCAATAATTGCATAGCATGTGGATAACATGAAAGAAGTTACGTCATGTAACTTTTACCTATAACAATTTCACTGAATGTAGAATATTTTTATAGTTTAGTTATGAAGATAACTACCTCTTCATAACTAGTTATCTTCATAACTAAACTTTACAATTTCCAAACAAAACAATATTTTCAAATGAGTGTTTCAAGTTCGTTAATGTCACATTCTTTAGTTGTGCGTATATTTTTGACAAAAATCCTCATAAATGCCTTTCAACAAATTGTTTACGTACGTACATTAACAGTAAACTTCAATGTTTGTCAGAAGTAATTGAGTAATTTACGATATGTAATCTGAATCTAATCAAAATCATTTGTAGCTATCAAAAACGTTTTACGTACGGCAATTTCCGATTAGCGTTTTACTTATTAACGTCATCATTGACGTATTTTGAAATGTTATTGGTAATTTGAAAACGTATGTATTCATGTATGCAGGCAAATAAGTGAAAAAATTGTGAGAGGGTAACATTTTACGGTTGAAGTATGCGGGATAAATAAATGCCGCGGGAGGAAAGAAGAAGGTTAAGGATGGAGTATACGGGATAAATAAATAATGCCGCGGGAAGAAAGAAGAAGGTTAAGGATGGAGTATACGGGATAAATACATAATGCCGCGGGAGGGAAGAAGACGGTTAAGGATGGAGTATACGGGATAAATAAATAATCCTGCGGGAAGAAAGAAAACGGTTAAGGATGGAGTATACGGGATAAATAAATAATCCTGCGGGAAGAAAGAAAACGGTTAAGGATGGAGTATACGGGATAAATAAATAATCCCGCGGGAAGAAAGAAGACGGTTAAGGATGGAGTATACGGGATAAATACATAATGCCGCGGGAGGGAAGAAGACGGTTAAGGATGGAGTATACGGGATAAATAAATAATCCCGCGGGAAGAAAGAAGACGGTTAAGGATGGAGTATACGGGATAAATAAATAATCCCGCGGGAAGAAAGAAGACGGTTAAGGATGGAGTATACGGGATAAATAAATAATNNNGAGTATACGGGATAAATAAATAATCCCGCGGGAAGAAAGAAGACGGTTAAGGATGGAGTATACGGGATAAATAAATAATCCCGCGGGAAGAAAGAAGACGGTTAAGGATGGAGTATACGGGATAAATAAATAATCCCGCGGGAAGAAAGAGGACGGTTAAGGATGGAGTATACGGGATAAATAAATAATCCCGCGGGAAGAAAGAAGACGGTTAAGGATGGAGTATACGGGATAAATAAATAATCCCGCGGGAAGAAAGAAGACGGTTAAGGATGGAGTATACGGGATAAATAAATAATGCCGCGGGAAGAAAGAAGACGGTTATGTATGCATGTGAATGGTTGTTTGTTTATGCGATTGATGTGGAGGGCCTGTTTTCGGTGTGCAAAATGCATTTGTGTGGCATAGTGATGCTTACCTCTTTTTTCAAATGCATTGCAGTTTAGGATGAAATGAGAGAAGAGAACAGAAAGGAAATAAAAGAGGGAGAGAGATAGGATGCAAGAGAGGGAGAGAGAGAAAGAAAATGGGAGAGGAGAGAGTTTATGTTGGGGTAATGGCAAATAGCCATCAGTAACACTAGCAAGGCGATACGGGCTACGTTTGAGATCACTTCAGTCATCATCATCCATTTTCGGCAGATTTGAATTGCAACCAGTGCGTGCTAACATGCCTTCAACAGCTTATTTCGGATAATTTTTGCGCCGTAAGATTTTTATCATTTAGGTTATCCGTCATCATAAATGTGCTACTTTTTTGTATGTGATTCATCATTCGTGTTAATGGACTACTTGCGATGTTACTTATTCATCATGGTAACTTTTTTTTTAAAACATTAACATTGAGGCTTATGTCATCATTAGCATATCATTCTACTGCACTGATTATTTGTATGTACGAATTGTGTTTTAAATTAGATTTTAAAAACTTTCTTGTTAAAAATTCAATTATAATCTACTGCGTTTCATATTTCATTCAGTAATTTATGAAACTTTTATGTTAGTATAGTAATTATTAGTTCTTCAGTGTCTTCCATATCACCTTTTCCATCATTTATTTTAGAAATTTCATCGTTTGAAACAATTGCAATTTAATTCTCGGTCTAGCTGTTATTCGTTTCCGCTTTTTTTGCAGGATGGAATATAGCGATGGATGAAGGAGACGATTATGTACCACAGATTTCACAACTTGACTATTCATTGGTCGATAGCGGACAAAGCGTCTTGCAAAACGATCCTGGTATTTATAGTCCACCACCACCTCAAATACCTCTACAGCATCTCCAATATGGTAATGACGTTACAGCAGTGCATCATCCATGCCAGTTACCCAATCAAATGGTTCCTCAAAGCATGCAACAGCAACAGGTAATACATTTACTCATAAAAGTTATTGCCATTATTTATGTGCTGTTTTTTCCACGTACATTTATACAATTTGTGGATAAAATAATTCACATCTTTGAAATTTGTGAATGAAATACGTCACATATTTGCTCGGTGCATTATCTTAATCGCTCAGTGTATTGTAGTTTAGTTTTAGCACGATGTATTTTTAGGTGATACAACCTACTCAATTACCACAACCAATTGTGCAGAAGCCAAAAATTCAGAGACGTCGCAAAAACGCAGCTAATGTTGAGCAGCAAGTTTTAGCAGGTCAAGCAATGCTTCCAGCCTCATCAGTACCGCCTAGACAACAGTACATGAATAACATGACACCAATGCAGAGTATGGCGGCAATGTCTCAAAATCCCTTAATGTCCCATATGCGATCTATAGGACCGGGACCACAAATACAACAGGTGATGCCTGGAAAACATCCATCGAATGATATGTCACCAATGCGTCATCCAGGTCTACCCCCTAACGTCCATGATCCATATCATCAGCAACAGCAATGGTTTCAACAGCAGCAATTTCGCCTTCCGAACAGTTACCCACCACAACATCAGATGTATCCAGCGCAACAACGTCCACCTATGAATCAAGTGATGCCTCAACAGACTTATTATTCGCAACAGCAACAACAAATACAACAAGATGCCCGGAATCCGATGTATTATCAACCACATCAAGTGTATGAACAAATGCCGCGTTATCCACCATCTATGGGTCCACAGCTTAGTCATTCACAGCAGTATTATTCTGAACAAAGCCAAAATTTCTTTCCATCTCCAAGTCATATGACACAACAATCATCTCACTCCCATGCTATGACAATGCATCAACAAGTACCTTCTGGATCTGGTGACTGGCAACAACACAGCGCTAATTCGCAACAGCGCTATCCTTCGCAACCACAATATCCACCATCCACCAGTATTCAGATTGAAATACAGCAGGTTATAGTTCATTGTTTCGGGCAGCTTCTACTCGAAATTGAACATAATCAACAAGAAACTTTAACAAAATCTTTTGTTATTAAAGTTGTAGTCTGCAGGCGCATTATCACGAATAATCAATGAAGTATATTTCATTAGTAGCGGTTATTTTTACTTCATCAAAAAATGAGATTTGACATTTTAAGTTGGTAATTTCATCCTGCTGAACTACGTCCCTTAGGCACAAGGAATTTTGATTAAGCTTACATCACTTAACAGAGGGATGAATCATTGATAGGAAAAAGTGGGATATGAAATAATGTCATTTCATATAGTATTATATAAAATTTTAATATTTTGCATCGACAAGTATTCAAATTTTTCTTAGGTTCAACAACAGCTGCAATCGATGTATGAAATTCCAAATAGAAATATGCAAATAGCACAACAGATTGAACAGCTACAGCTTCGTTTGCAATATTTACAGCAGTGCTACATGAACGAGTGTCATGGTGGTGCTCAGCGAAACGAACAACCTGTCTCCGTCATGCAGAGAGGTTCCGAAGTGCAGGTATCATTAGCATAGTGTTAATAAGAAGTAAATTCGTGCAAAATTTGCTTTTACGTAACGGTAAAGATGCTAAAAAATCAGAAATATTATATTATAAATGGAAATAAATTGTCGTGGGGAATAAATTTGATGTTATCCTATTTGATATTTATAAGATTTGAGAGTGCTGTTTAATGTTTGGCTGAAATTCTTCTGTAAGTCAAAGCATAAATTAAAGGCTTAAGTTTTTTTTCGTTTTAGGTTAACATAAAACCGGATATGCCAGGTCATACTCTGATTAGCGTCTACCACCAATATCCGCCTAACTCAGCCCCAGCGACAAGTGTGCTGCCAACAGAAAATGTCATTGCAAAAGACTCTGTTCCGCCAGAACCAATTCCATCACGTTCTCGTACTCCCATTGAAGATCCGTCTGCACCGAGTGTTATCAGTGTTGCTTCAGGTCATATATCAAATGCGCCAAACAATACAATGCCGTTTATGGAACCGCCAGCACCTATGGCTTCAAGTGGAAATGTAACTTCAGCTTATAGCGTTCAGCAGCAACAACGAAGTTTATTTCAATCTGTTGTAGAACCTAATGGAGTATCAGCAACACTAAAGTGTCAAGATCAGTTGAAATATCAGGAAGTACCCGAATCACAACAGCAACAACCGAGTGACACTCGAACTGATTTAGAACAAGAATTAGGAATCTCTGATGGACTACCCACCACTGCCATTACTGTTCCTTCCGCTTGTGAAGTTCTAGTTCCAAATAGAGATGACGAACAAGGTGTCTTGTCAGATAAACATTGTGTAACAGAAATTGCGACAAAGAAGGTAGAAGACACTCGAACTGATTTAGAACAAGTTACTTGCCAATTTGCAAGAGAAATGCGACAAAAGAAAGTAATGGATTCAACAACTAATAGTGCACATTCGTCAGAAAATTCTGAGGCTTGTCTACCAGTTGATGATTTGTCTGATACGGAAGAATCGAAGATGCATCTAGAAGCAGCTACAAATTCAGAAGAAACCATGAAAAACGCGTTCAGGACCTATGAGGGATCCAAAAATTCAAGAATGGAAGTTGATATTCAAGACCCGACCAGTAATGAACTGCACCCTGAAAAGGAAACAGATGTTGAAAAAGTTGAAATCAAGGAAGAAAATAATGAAGATTTCTCAAATGGAGTAGAGGAGACAGATGAAGAGTTAAAAAAGGAGAATGAATCAGAAATTGGGGAGAAGCAGGAAAGTGTAGCAGGTGGGGAAGTAGATAGAAGTCGTGAATTGAGTAAATTGAAAACCTGTGAAGTTCAATGTGAAAAAGTGGAAGTTCACGGAAATTCAAACAAACGGTCGAAGATCGATGAAAGTGAAGAACACACGGAAATCTCCACGAAAGTAACAACGATCTCTCTGGAAAATGTCGCGGAAGAGAAGCAAAAAATAAGTGAAGCTGACGAGGCTACATCCTCGGAAAAGCCGAAACGAAAAAGAGGTCGGCATCCAAAACGAGGTATGAGTAAGAAGCGGAAAATCGAGAAAGAAGGAGAAGTTGTGGTAGAAGTAGATGACGAGGAATTTATTCCTGATTCTAACCGTATAACACGGAAACGACCACGTACAAGGCGGCGTGTGGCAGTGGAACGTGATGATGCTCCTTTCGAGTACATAGAAAAGCGGCGATCCGGTCGCTCGACAAATGTTGAGAAGAAGAGCTATGATTTACAAGCAAAGTGGGATGAAATGGATGAAGAAATCGGTGAGGATGTCCAAAGTCGAAAAGAGAAAAAACAAGAAGAGCAAAGCGAATTTGTTATCGAAAAAATTATGAGTATGAAAAAAAACGAGAATGGACCGGATTTATATTTTGTGAAATACAAAAATAAAGCCTATATTCATTGTGAGTGGAAGTCTCAATGTGATCTGGAAGCTGGAGATCGTCGAGCTGCAGCAAAATTGAAGCGCTTTCATCAAAAGCGAGCTCATACTTCAGATCAAGATGAGGATGAGCAGTTCAATAGTGACTTTGTAATTGTTGAACGCGTACTGGATGCCAACGAATTGGAGGGAAAGGATTTTGTTCTCGTTAAATGGAAATCTTTGCCATATGAAGAAGTTACATGGGAAAAAATAGAAATTATTCCAGAGGATAAAATTGAAGCATATAAACAACGAAATATTTGTGATTCCTTGAAAGTGAAACCAAAGCCACATCCATCGGCTTCAGATTGGTCTAAAATTCCTGAAGATATAGCCTTCAAAGATAATAACAGACTTCGAGAATATCAATTCGAAGGTGTAAATTGGCTTTTGTACTGTTATTATAACAAACAAAACTGCATTCTGGCTGATGAAATGGGTTTAGGAAAGACGGTACAAACAATATGTTTTTTGCAACAAGTTTATGATTACGGAATTCATGGACCATTTTTGATTGTTGTCCCGTTGTCAACAATTCATAATTGGCAACGTGAATTCGAAACATGGACCGATATGAATACCATTGTTTACCACGGAAGCGCATCAAGTCGGCAAATTATTCAACAAACTGAATTTTATTATCGGCCGGAAGAGCTGAAAGGAGGCAAACGTAACGTTGTCAAATTTGATGCTTTAATTACCACGTTCGAAATGGTTGTAAGCGATTGTGATGTCCTCAAGCAGATCAGCTATCAAGTATGCATTATTGATGAAGCACATCGATTAAAAAATCGAAATTGCAAATTACTTACCAGTGGACTGCTTTCATTAACCGTAGAACATCGTATACTGCTAACAGGAACACCATTACAAAACAGTATTGAAGAACTATATTCACTTCTGAATTTTCTGGAACCAGAACAATTCCATAGTTCATCTGCTTTTCTTGAGCAGTTTGGCCAGTGTCAAACTGAGGATCAGGTGCAACGATTACAGGATATTCTCAAACCGATGATGCTACGTCGTCTCAAAGAAGATGTTGAAAAGACGTTACAACCAAAAGAGGAGACCATTATTGAGGTAATTTTTAATGTACTTGATAAATATTCGATTTGGAAAAATAAAAGAAACATTTTCCTAATTGACGATGCGTTATTTTTTATATCTGTTATCTAGTCATAAAACATTTTTGTAGATACAATTATCGAATACCCAGAAGAAATACTACAGGGCAATATTGGAAAGAAATTTCTCTCATCTTTGCAAAGGAACATCCGTACCCTCGCTAATGAATGCAATGATGGAATTGCGGAAATGCTGCAATCATCCATTTCTTATAAATGGTTCGTCTTCAGAAAAAAATTAGTTTCATATATGTCAGAGTTTCGTAAATATATTAATATATTTTAAACCGTATTTACTAAAATTCCAGTTTAGGACTTTTTTCTGAGGTTTTGCAACACTTTGCAAACATTGCTTCGAAATTTATGTATCAGTTCATATTGAGTTTAGGTGCTGAAGAACAGATTCTTGCTGAGGTAAAAGCGGGACATCCAGACTGGAATGAAGATGATATTTATCAGCATGCATTGGTGCAGTCATCTGGAAAATTGGTTCTTATTGCGAAGCTGTTACCAAAATTACATGCGGATGGTCATAAAGTATTAATTTTTTCTCAAATGGTCCGCGTTTTGGACATTATCGAAGAATTTCTTGTTGCACAGAAGTTAGTTTTATCATATTTCATGGTTCCTATTGGATCATTCATAGTGTTTTATTAATTAAAGTCTCGTATGATAATTCTTTATATTTTCAACTAACCAAGGAATAAGAGCTTAGTGAAGAACAATTCAAATCCTGCTTAATTTTTGTAATGCTTAACTCAATTTATTATAGTTATACATTTGAGCGAATCGACGGCAACGTTCGCGGTGATTTGAGACAGGGCGCTATCGATCGTTTCAGTAAAAAAGGTGTCCCTTAAGTTTCACCTTCTTCATTGCTTTAAACTGATGAAAACATTCCTTAGAGAAAAATGATGGTACATCATTCTTTGGTACCTATTGTTCACACTAAGTAAGTATATGTTCATTGTTATAACAAATTACAGATTCTGACCGTTTCATCTTCTTGCTCTGTACTCGTGCTGGTGGTCTTGGAATCAACTTAACAGCAGCTGATACTGTCATTATTTTTGATTCTGATTGGAATCCGCAGAACGATTTACAGGTAAGTATTAAAAAATTATTCTGATTATAATTTTGTTACGCATTTTGTTGCTTACGTTTATGTGACGAATCGGAGTCGATACATCAATTTGGATGACTTTTTTTTGAATTGTTCTTTGATTTCGTAATGAAATCTATCTTTTGCTATGTCATTTTAAAACTCATTATAATTAAATTATTTTTTTACAGGCGCAGGCTCGCTGTCACCGAATTGGTCAAACAAAAATGGTGAAAGTTTATCGCCTAATTACCTGTAACACGTACGAACGTGAGATGTTCGATAAAGCATCATTGAAGCTAGGCTTGGACAGAGCCGTTTTGCAATCTACGACTGCTTTGAAGGATACTTCAGTAAGCCATCGCTTTTCCTGTTTTAGGAAATTATTTAGGAGACTGCAAAATGAATTCCTACTTCCCTTTCATTCATAAAGAAATGCCTCCCTATTCGACTTAATCATTTGCAGCAGCAGTTATCACGGAAAGAAATTGAAGAATTGTTGAAAAAAGGGGCCTACGGTGCGATTATGGAAGAAAATGCGGAGGAGAGTAAGTTTAATGAAGAAGACATCGAAACAATTCTTCTTCGCCGCACAACTACAATAACACTTGAAGTAAGCATCGGTTTCTTCATCTGTATCGTATTTTTAGAATATTTTCATTACCTTACATTTGATTATTTAACAACTTGATAAATAATTTTTTTAATTTTCTTGTGATTTTAAAAATACACGGTTTAGTGAAATAGGCTTTATTTTTATTTAGGCCGGTGTGAAAGGATCGACTTTTGCAAAGGCATCCTTTAATTCGTCTACAAACAGAGAAGATATTGATATTGACGATCCTAATTTTTGGTCTAAGTGGGCTAAAAAGGCAAATATTGATACGGAAATGAGCCAGACGGATAAGCAGCTAATTGTTCTTGAACCCAGAAATCGGAAAAAAAGGCTCGTTTTTTTTGTTTTTTTTTTTTATTTCAGTATTAATGGTAGAAGCCCATTTTTGTCTTTTTCCACGCAGAATTAACGGCATCCAATTTATAGAGTCAAGTTAAGACTGTGGACATAGAGAAATATTTAAATTTTAGATTTGAAGAAAATGTTTACAAGTCGGAGGGTGGTGATGACACAGAAGGCGAGGAAAGCGATGATAGCAGTAAGGCTCGAAAAAGAGGTGACCGGAAAAGTGACCGTAAGAAGCGTCGTGAAGATGAAGAGTATCGACCAGATGAGCTAGCTTTTAATAAAAGTGAATATTTCAAGGTCAGCTGGTATTTATAATTTTCAGTTTTTGCTGCTTTTGTTTTATCTGAGCTGTTATCCAAAAATTTTTCATATTACCAAATTTTTAAATAGAATCGTCGGACTTGCGTCACCTTATTTTGCCGTAAAAATTATGTATGATTTAGATTGAAAAAGTACTCGGTCAGTTTGGTTGGGGTCGTTGGAAAGTAATGCGCGAAGTGTCGGATTTGAAGGATAGTGTCACCGAAATTGATATTGAGCACATTTCAAGGTTTGTTTTGTTATCTATCGAAAAAAGGATCAGGTATCTATTACAATTTGTGATTATTAATTTTTTTTTGAGCTTATTAGTTAATCACATTCATGTAAAATTTAAGTTTAGTTTTTGGAGGTTCACAATCGATGGTTCAATCGTCTTCCTATTACGTCGCATTTTCATTAAATAAAATATTTATGTAGTAAGTTTCGCATAACTTTGGATTTAATTCAGCTTAATTTATAGGACACTATTGTTACATTGCATTCGTGAATATCGTGGAGATGAGAAAATTCGTGAATTTGTTTGGCGACTGATAATCCCAAAAGGCGGTTTAGTTACTGGCAAGAATACAGAGAAAATGAAAAATCCTAGTTTGACATCAGTATTCCATGAGGGCTGGGCAGCATTACCAGAATACAATCCGCCAGCTTTTGCTGTTGATTCATCTTTTCAACGTCACGTTCATCGACATTCAAATAAACTGTTGATTCGGATGCATCAGCTTCACATATTAAATACTGAAGTAAACAAATCATTTTGTTAAACCTTTATAGCTTCTAAAATAAAATGTTTTACTAAGCTATCAAAAATTATTTGCTATTCTTGTTAAAAAAGTCAGCTTTAGCTTGTTAAAAAAGTCAGCTTTTTCCAGTTCAAAGCTGGCATTATGACTAATTAGATTGCGTCGACTGTATACCGAGAAATGCGTTAAGCTGAGGGATTAGGAAGTCTTGGTTATTTTAATATCAAAAGCTATTAGTATGCAGCAAGCTTATGTTCAGAAATTTTATGTACAAATTGTTCAGAAATTTCAATTTTCAGATAATTGGTAGTAAGAGTGAAGCAATAATGAACAATGCAAAAGCAAAGGACATCGATTTGTCGGTTGATATGAATGATGCTTTTGTAGCTGGTTGGGATTCTGAATGTGATAAGAGTTTTCTGATTGGAGCGCATAAACATGGTACTAAATAATTTTCTCTCCTTATTGTCATATTGCTTTTCTAATTGTTCTTGGCCAAGTAATTAAAGCAAATAAAGATAATTTCTGTACTTTAATTGACTGGACTGCAGTTTACTAAACCTAGTTTTAACTTTTTAATCCCATTATTGATTTAACAGTTAGTGCATGTTAGTTGATTTGTCATTTAAAAAAAAATCAAGAGATACATCTAATGGTTTACTTAAAACGTCGCTTTTATTTCACTATCATTCACGGATATTTGTTTTAAGGATTTTTATAAGGATATTTGTTTTGGCCAATAACACACTTTTTAATTGTAAAATCAGTTTAAAACTTTTCACTTTTAATTTCTTTTTTAAAGAGAAAAAATTCCAGGTCTAGAAAATATCGATGCGATTCGTGTTGATCAAACGCTTTGTTTTGGTTTGAAAAAAATTGAGATTTTCCCGAATATCTCGGATTTGTTGAATCGTTTCCGGCGTCTTTTAACACATTTCCAGAAAAAGCGACATGATTCATTGACATTTTCAACGTAAATTAGGCGGATTAGTTCCTTTTTGAAAATACGTTTCAAGTTTGATATGAGTTGTTTATACTGATTATCAGAAATTTCCTGAATTTTTGCATTATAAGTGTTTTCGAAATTCAGGTGGACTAAACGTGAAGAAGCAGAATTCATGCGTGTTCTGAGAAGTTATGGAGTTAAGGATGATCCATCAACAATTATTTCCTGGACACGCTTTCGACAGCTTTCTCCATTTTTAGAAAAGAAAACTGATAGTGATCTAATGGAGCAATTATATTGCGTATTGTCCATGTGCACAAAACAGCTCGGGAATGAAATAACGACTGTTGATTTACAGCGAGCCTTAAAGGTTTCAGTTTTATTTTCTCAAACATTTCATTGTTTGTTACGATACTTGATATTTTTCATAAGAATTTCATGCTGTTTTTCTTTGAATTATAAAAGATACAACTTTTGGAGGTTTAATTTTCAAATTTTAATTAAGGTCAAAACAACATTTGTTTTGACGGCTGGTATTATGCTTGTTTTAATTTTGCGGGAATGATTCCAGGTGGAATCGATTTCGGCGCGAAAGGCACAGAAACTGATGCACCGGATGAATATGATGCGGCAGATTCACGATTGGCGAGAATCACTAACCGATCGACGAACGCTCCTCAAGCTTTGTTCTAACGAAGCGATGCCAAGCGGTTGGTCGATTGAACAAGATGAAGAGTTGTTCAAAGTGGTAGATGAACATGGTCTGGACAACATAGCTGCTAATATCCTTAATAAGGCAACTTTTCAAAAGGTTGTAGTATATTTGATTGTTCTTTGTACTTCCATTTCATTTTCGATAATGGGAATTTTGGGAATTTCTCGGTAATGGGAACTTTCATACTGTTTATAATTTTGTGAAAAAAGTATGTTCTCGAGTTTTCTATTATTTCTGATTTTTATAAAATTCTTTATTTTTTAGATAATAAGACCAGAGGAACGAACTTTGCTAAGACGTGTCGCAGAGATTTATACTACTCTTCAAACGAAGAAATGGAATGGAGCTGCTTCCACTGAACTGCTCGAAGATTCTGGTATATGGGATGATTGTTTCCTGAATTCGAATTTCCATTTTTACTTGAAATTGAAAACTATAAGAATTGCAATTTATTCGAGCGTCGCAGTTTTTCGAGTTACGTTTTTTGCTACTATTTCAGATGATGAACAAGGGACACCAATGCTATTGCGCTCAAAACGGGGCCGCAAGAAAAGTACTGTAACGGGTGCCGCAATGCAAGAATTTGTTGATACGGAGAAAGAGAAAATGCGCGCTTTAGTACATCAGACATTCTTGCAAAGGGTACAGATTTTCTCCAAAAATTTGTAAATTGTAAATTGTAAATTGCTTTTTCTGCAAATTTTGTAAATTGCTTCCTAAAAATTTAAGTCTTCATGTTTCCATGGAATTCAGACTTTTTTTAGTTGGAACAACTTCCATTTGCTGCAGCGGTAGCTATGGCACAAGGCGCCTTTCTTCTTCCATCACTTTTATCAGGTGGTGGAACATCTACGACAGGAGCATCAACATCAACTCAAGCGCAGGCAGCAATGCTTTCCAGTTTGTTTGGACTATCCTCTACCTCACCTCCAACAACATCTGCTTCTACCAGTGCCAGTAAAACAAATGAATATGGAGAGGACGTATTAAATTTGAGTACAAAGAAATCACCAAGTAACAATAACAGCAGTACAAGTCAATCATCCACTTCTGGAATCCCTGCTCCGCCCACAAATTTTTTGAATAGTTTGAATTTTACCGAGTTGTTTGCTCTGGCAAACCTTCCACCAGGTGAACTTTGCACTTTAATCTTGAACTCATAATGCAAACTGAGAAGTCAGTCCGCTTGTGAGTTCCTTTTTTGGACTATGAATTAAATCTTTTAAGTTGCTTATGGTTTAGTAACCGCATGTTTGTTTACTTTAGTATTTGAGGAGAAAAATGTATGTATTTTTTACTCTGTATAAAAAGCGAAAAAAGCTATATTGGGACATCTAAGCACAAAGGAAAGTTCGACCGTACATTTTTTTCAGAGACCCGTGTACCAGTAATTAATATTGAGACGGGTGCACGTTTGATTGGTGAACAAGCTCCAAAAGTGAAAAATCTTGGACAATGGCTGTCAGCACATCCCAAGTATGTGCTCGATATTCCATCGTCGGCATCTTCAGCAGTTCCACCAGTAGTATCTCAAGGAACATCCTCAAAACCGGCGGAAAAAAGTGATGTAAAATCTGTGTCAGCACAATCGGACAAAATTATTTCAAAGAAGGAAATCAGTAAAGACACCCATTCTAAGGTTTTCTCATAATGATTTCTATTTTTCCATAAATTTATTATTAAGTAAAGATTAAGTGATTTTAAGGACTTCTAATTTCTCAAGTGGGAAACCACTTCATTTATCAGAAATGATTCTTGTTGTTCAGGATCTTGTAATTCTATTGTTCAGGAAGTGCTTACGACCCAAACAGATTCAGCCTCATCGAAAGCAACAGCAACAGCACTAGTTTTGGAACCTGGTGAAGTTCCTCGCTCTTCTAGTACCACTGCTGTTTCATCATCATCAGCTTCTGTCACTTCACTTGGTATTACTGATCAGCGGGTCGCTGTTTTTCAACGTTCTAGTGGTACATTAGTTTCGGCCAATAAATGGCCACTGCTGAAGAATCTTGCTTCATGGCTCGATAAGCATCCGGATTGTAATGTACACTCAAGCAGTGCATCACTTGCTGCCGTGTGTTTTTAATTTTTGATCATGTTTATATGACATAACTTTAGGCATGCTTGTGGTATCGATTTACTCGATCTACGAATTATCAGTTTATTGTTTCTAATGACTGTCAGAACTTCACCAGTCATTTGTGCTGTTAAGCAGCAAGATAATCGTTTAAATAAAATATAGATGAGATTTTTTTTCAGACAGTTCTGCCGAAAAATTATACTGATCGTTTGGGTGATGACACGACAACATCCCTCTCTTCATCTTCAAATGGTTTGGAAGCTTTACAAATGCAAATGATGCTCCAACAATCGTTAATGAATCAAACGCTTCTTGGACTTGGGGCTTACGGACCACTTGGATCATATGCAATGCTTGCAGCTGCGGCATCTGGTTCTTCTCAGCTGGGCAAGGTTAGTGTCAATACGATGCTACATTGAAAGTAGTGAAGTTGCTTTCATTTTAATACTTTTCAACTTATGGCTTGATAATCGTTGCGGGTTAATTATTTCTTCCGGTAATTGGAATATTTAAGCGATTCATATGTAGTGATATATTTAGAAGTCTAAAAGGATGAAAGCAAATTTTAAAGGACGGGAGAAGACAGAAGAGAAACTCGGAAAAAGATGTCTCTGAGAAAAGTTACGTTATTCATTTTCTTTTTTTTAAATTGTCTACACTCAGTAGAAAGAGGCATCTTGTCAAGTTTGAACGTTTGTTGATCGACTGGTCTTGAATAAATTTTCAGGGTTCGTCGAAGGATGTGTTAAACCCGATGCTTGCATCACTAATGAATCCATCATTGCATTTGCAGCAGATGCAATCCCTGCTGACATTGGATCCATCACTACTTCTCAGTCAGCCGTTTTCTTCCATTGCAACAACTAGTAATACGCTGCCGATTTCTGGTTTAAATGTTTCATCCGTTACAAAACCTCCGAGTACTACTACTACCACAACAACTACTACTACTACCATCACTACTAGTGCTACTACTGTTTCCACTATCCCTATTATTACTACTGCTGTTGCTACTACAACTACTACTGTTACGACTACTACTACAACCACAACGGCGAAGAGAGCATCCAGCAGAGGTCGTCTGAATGCTGTCGTTGAGAAGCTGTCATCGAATCAGAGTTAATAATTGTCGATATGGATTTTCCTGATTTTCTTTCTATTAGTGATTTTCTTCTCAGTTCGTCGATATTTGCACAGAATGTATTCGGGGATAAGCAAAAAGGTGCAGTATTGAAGTGTCGGAAGGTTTCAGGTTCTTTTATTTGAACTGTATTTACAAGAAACTGAAATGAAAAAGTAGTAATGTACTTGATCACTATTGTATGCGAAAAATAAGCTGTTTTTAGGTAGCTTTGTTTTTATTTCGTAGTTTGTTGTCCGATCTCTAACTGTTTACAAATATACCTTTTCCTTGTTAGGTACCTATTATCATGTAATATTCTTTTTGTGTAATATGAAACGATTTAAATAAATGTACTCTTTTTGTATAAGAAAGTAATGTAAAAGTAAACTGACAGCTTGTATGATCTCGCTTATTCATTTTGACAGCGTTTTATGTAGGTGATCTGTACGATCTTTTACTACTGTGTTCTAGTTTTATATCTTGTATTTTTTCACTAATTGAGATTTTGTAGAAATGCAACTGTATTACTGAATCGGGAAGAATGCATATTCTAAAAAAAAAGCTTTTGTGTATTCCTCTTCCATAATGTAATGTGGACAAAAAGATCGAAGTCTTGCTCGAAAAAGAAGATTCTGATTTGATCTTTCCCCTTACAGATCTGTTATCAGATCTCTAATGAATGGTAATATTTGCACTTTTATCGCAAGATAACTTTTCGTCATTGTGCGAGCATGAGAAGGTCGGCTGAATTATAACAATGTATTTATCAAAATTAGTACTCTTTGCAGAATGAATTATCTTAGTTTGTGAAATCTTTTATTCAAAATTTATCTTACTGTAGGTGTTGGTGCTTGCGAAGTTGCAAAGATTTTTCAAATTTGATCAATCATTTTGTAAAGCTGTATCTTTCAGTATGAGCTGAGCCTGAGCTGATTCCGGCCACAGATGAACTTCTCCCCGCTCAATCAAACTATGATCGATTACTAGGAAATAAGACTGTGTAATTTATGTTTTTTTACGAGTCGCGAAATGATAGTTGTTAGATTGTACTGGTGCTTCTCGCTTGCTTCAAACTCCAGAAGGATGTCTTACCATGGATCAGTAATATTAACCCTTTGGTAATCTCATAACATTGGATTTGTAAGTTTAATGAGAGTGAATGTGCTGCAATCTCAATTTAACTTTTCAAACTGTTTATAATTCGATTGGCGAGATTTCTCCAAGATTTTTGTAACTGTCTCATTTGTTTTTGCATTGCTTTATGGTTAGTTTTTTACTGATTGATTGGAATTGTTTAGAGTAAATTATCGATTTTTTTAATGTTTTTATTTGAACATGAAATGTCATGTATTATCATTATATTTTAATTTAAAATAAATTGAAATTCGTACTGCATTAATATCCTTTAAATGAGTGGGTATTAATACCATTAAAAATATTTATGCTGTATTAATATGATCTGTATCGATTAGTTGAATAGCAAGTGAAAAGTGGAAATGCTCGGCGCTGCATGAGAAAAGCTAATATATTCAAACATGTTCACTATTATTAAGATGGGTCAGCATAATACAACAATGTACAGAACATCCACATATACATTTTCAATATTTCAGTAATGTGATACAATAGTTCTGGTTAAGAGATGTTAATCAACAAATTTAAAAATGATATCGAGAAGTATTTTTATTTTTTCAACAAAATATCCTGAATTCTTGATTTTTGATTCTATTTACGCAAATGTGTTAAGTGATAGATTCGATTTCATTTAGCTTTCATCGGTACTAGAGAAATCGATATTCTGCTCGGGGTATTAGTTTGTTATTTAGATGACGTAGGTTGTTGTTTATGTTGAGCATTTCCTCCAGTTCTCTAATCCTAGCTATTCATTTTGCGTGTCGTAGAAGTGTTAAATGGAGTATTCTCTTTTTAAAGATCTCTCGAGCTCTTCTACTCCATCATGAGTCGTCTACATTTGACCTCAGTTTATTTTCTTATCTTTACCCATAGATCTCTCTATTATTGATCAGATGAGGTAGGAATGATGATATTAGATGACCTAGAAATTTGTATTTTTTGCTGATGGCGTGAGCAATTTTGCCAGTTACATCAGAGTGATTGAAGTGTTTCATTAAGAGGGTGAGTGTTTTAGCTATAATTGATAGTGATGATACTATCAGAGTTGTTTAGTTATTGAGGATGGATACATTAGTGATGATAATAAGGATATTGAAAGTTAGAACTTAAAGAATTCAGGAAATTAGTTACCATTGCTGGTTTATATCGATGAATGTAGCATTAGTATTTTTCGGTCTAACTTGACTATTACGATTAATATAGAATAACAACGAAACAATCTTGATGTGCATTCTATATTCTATAAAAGGATAATAGAAGTAGTAAGAGCTTGAAAGGATGAATGAGACCATTTAAGATACTCAGACTCTGAAATCTATCACTATAAATATTAGTATGAACAGTTTCTGAGTTTTCTTTTAATTTTTTTATTTTATCGTAGCTTGATCGATTGATAGTGCTAAATTACAATCCAAACAGAAGTATAAAATCCCTTTTTGCTCTTTCTTTTCTCATCATTTTTTTAATAGAATGATGGGTGTTATACGGAGTAGTAATAAAATATTTTTCGAATCTTCCACTGTTATTGATATGTGCTTTATTACTGCAATAATCTGTGATGACTTTTCGAAAGGAAGTATTGGTCATTTAAAACTAAACATCACGTTGGCATTATTATTATTAAATTTCTTTAGATCATATTTTCCTCTAATTCTTCGTTTGATGTATAGGAGATGAATGAAAGAAGCCCACAAACTATTGGATCCATTATTGAATACATGTGCATGGTAGCATATCGGAAATTTATTACAAGAGCTCGGGGGGAAACAATCCGAAAACGGTAAGTAACTTTCGGGTTGACTCTCCAGTTTTGAGGTTGACTGTCAAATTTTATAGTTGATTGTCAATTTGGAATTCAAGCACTGGTTTGTTTGTCAGTTTTGTGGATGTAACAGAGTAGTGTAACAGTGTGTACACTGTGATGAATCTAATTAAAAGGAATCTACGCAATTCTATGCGGCTGAGAATTATTTTTAGCTTGCGGTATTATCTTTGGACTCGATCTTAGTTTTATTGAAAATTGTACTCTTAAACTTTGTGATTTCTTGCTAAAGTGACCTTGTTTGTTTAAGCTGACATTGCATTAGTTACATGAATATAATTTTTTAGTTAACATTGGAACTATTTATTTGTGTTTTTGCACTCGTAATTCATGATTTTGAAGTCAGTTTTCTACGCGTTGCAGTTTGCTTTTATTCTGAAAAAAACTAATATAATTTTAATAACTTCACATTTTACGTATGATTATAAACTATCTTTAGGTTGCTCAATAAAAAGTTTCTTTTCGATGTGTCAGACAAGGAAAATATGCAAAGGTTAGAAGGCGGTTTTTTGGGAGACGTAGAGGCATACGAGCTAAAAGGCTTTGTTCAAGATGTAAGTGGATTCTCTTGTCTCTAGTAATCCTCTGACGACCTTTCAAGTTTTTGGACGAAATGTTGTTTTACAGCTGCGTAAACGTGGAATTGCGCATGATGGTCCAGATGGTATACATATACCTGCCTTGGACACAATGGGTGAACCAACAGAAGAAGATGACGCTGCCGGTAGTAGCAACGATGCGCCTGTTAGCGAAGCCGATGCGATTCTTAAAGATGCAGCCACACGGGCAGCTCTTGCTAGAAAAATTGGGTAAAAGCAAACAGCTCCTTCATCATTCTTTATTGAATTTCAACGAGAAATGTTCATTTGTGATAACTCCCTATGCTAATTTCATTTTTCAGTTCCTCCAGTAAAGTGCAGCGGACATCGCCAAGCAAACTTCGAGCATATTTTGAAGTTGCTGATGCTACACTCACTGAAGTCCCAATTCCAGTTCGTTTTTTCTCATTTTATCCCTCATTTACTGAAATTACATATTTAGTTTCTTCTTTTACTGACAGCAAGCATTTTTATCGGCTTGAAATAAAACATTTGCTGACTTTTCGAGATGGTCACTTCAAAAGGAAATTGGTAAGAGCTTCCTGATCAGAATATATGCATGTCTTATCATTTTTCGCTGTTGATCTTAGTCAATTAACGCTAAGAGAACTTGTAGGCTTTATATTTCTTCATCATTCAAACACTGTTGTTCTCCGCTATGATGTGCAAGTCTAAGCGCTATAAATTACAGATCATTTTTCTTTGCAGCAAATAGATTAATTTTTAGTAATTGCTTTCTTTCTTTGCAAGACTTATTCTAGTTTCATTTCGTTTCCACTCTTCATATGCTGTTTTAGTTTTTTACATGTTCTTTCTGAGCTTTTGAATGATATGAATATTTTATGAAACAAATTAGTTTTGTTATATGTGCTTGCTAAAATTGTCAGTATTTCCAGAATGAGAAAGAAGGCGTTCCGCCAAAAGAAATCATTATCAAGAAATCAAAAGATGATGATAGAACCAATGACGAGAATCAGCAAACCGTTGAGGATGGTTTGCCATCAAAACGTGCACGGTATTGTTGAAGGATTCTTTTTGTTATCCTGTTCAAAACTGCCTTTTTTTCGATTATTACCATTTTAATTAATGTCATGTTCTTTTGACTCGTGTTTCCATGCTCTTCTCAGCGTTTGCAAGCGTTTCTGTATGGTCTCGATTGCTCTGTCTCTACATAAGGAATTCTATGATCTTTCAAGGTTAAAAGCGTGGAACTGCGTTATTTGTGTGGAAGAGTCCTGAGAGATTTCGAACATGGTTTGTTGTCAATACAGATTTCGAGATATGTCATAGTTAGTTAATTTGTGTACATGTGTTCGTATAGTCGTCGTCTATTTTGCTAGCAATTTTACCAGTTACGAGTAAAAGATCTCATTTATAGGCAAACAGACAGCAATGTTCATCCATTAAAAATATTAAAAAATTTTTAAAAATTTTAGAAATATGTGTAACGCAAAACAGCGTCTCCTTAAGTCTTTCTTGTTTAATAATTTATAGGATGATGCGAGCTTTCGTTATCCATTTGCATCCTTTTTTCTCGAAATTTAGCGATTTCTGGTGAAATTTTCATAGCTCTCTCTTTTGTATAATAATTATATTTCGTCTTTATTATGTTTCGCTATTCTTTTGCTAACGAGACAGAAGGATATATTTAATGCAATCAATAACTCCGATCTCATTTTTTATGTAATCGTCTGCTGGCATTTTTTATTAGAAAAGTACTTCAGTTGAAAATTTGAAAAACTTTTGATGAAAGTGCATTTTAATATTTGATAATTACTCTATTTTGATGACTGACAGGTTAAGGAGTTCATTGACGTGCTCGACTAACCACTTTTATCGTGTTTGATTGATGCTACACCTCACTAGATTTTGATATTTTCAAAAAAAAGTAGTAATTGATTCGCAATAAGAAATATTGATTTTAAAAGATTTGGAAAAAAAGAAAAGATTTTTCTAAAAAAGTTTAAATTTCAGTAGAAGATAACATTAACTAATGCTGATAAAAATGGTAGTCGTATACGGAAGTAGTATGAATAAATCCTAATTATCTGTCATCCGAATGAGAATAATAATTATTTTTCAAATGAAAATTTTTGCTTTCATCAGAAGTTACCAAACGTTAGTATTATCATCGTTTGATGTTCTACACGGGCTGTTGGAACCTCACTGTTCGAACCTTAATTCAAGATCTAGAAATCATTGAGGTATTATTGTATGTATGGTTCCTATTAATTTATTCTTGATTTACTTCATTATTATTCAACTCTTTCTATCCTAGTTCTCTCCAAATTCTTTGGTACTACAACAAATATCTATTGCTAATGTAATAATTATTGTTCTCTTTCCTTCAGTTGTTGAATTTCAAATCCTTGATTTTTATGTTATTTCTCGGAAATTAATTATCTTCTGCTCTAGTTATATTCATTAATTTAATTTCCATATAAACTACCTTGATATCATCATTGTTTATGTACTCAGGCTTACAGTCTCCCTTTTAGAAATTTAATTATATCCTCTTCTATCACTCTCCGTTTTTGAAAGTATAATCTATATCCCCAAGTTTATTTTTTTCTTTCCTCCATATTTATAGCAAACATAGCAACATATCATACTAGCAACAGCAACGTTATGCCCATAAATTTTAGTACAAACACTGAGAAGACAGATTATCTGTTGTTGATTTCCTCATATTCATGAAATTATCAATATCACTTACTATCAATTGATTGTTTCGATAGAATTTACAACACTGATAAGAGATTGATCATTGGTTTCTTCACATTCGTGACATTACCAATATCACTTACTCTCTTTTGATTACTTTAATATAATTTATGCATAATACATTTTGCTTTACAAATCTTTTAATTTGAATCAAAATCTGGTCTCTTTTTTTCTTCCTTTAAGATCCCACTTAATAACATTATTCACCTATTTGTTTTTCAAATTTTCTGTAATTTATCTTTTCCCCTTCCTATCTCTCTTCCTCTTTCTCTCTCTCTAATTTCCTTCTTCTATTTATTTATAATTTAGTTGTAGAAAAGTATTATCTCCCTTATTATTTATGTGATTATAAGTCGATTTTCACGGGTATTACGATGCTTACATTTTCTTTTTGTTTGTTGCTTTCTTTCTCTCTTCCTCTCTCTCTCTGTCATCCTATCTGTCTATTTCTCTCTACCTGTACATAAAATTGAATTTATATTAATTGTAGAGATAACCATGCTTACCTTATTAGATTAACATTATCACTCAGAAAAATGTTTAGAAAACTATCGAATTTCCTTTGATGTTGTCCATATCGATGAAACAACCATAAGCATTTTTAGATGAGATGACAAATCGTTTATTTTGCTTGTGCCGCATTTGCCAACTAGCAACCGCCTTAGTTTCAAAATCATTTTCAGATTTTGTTTTTTTCATGTATAGAAAATAAGATCTCCGTTTTCCGTTATTTCTTTTTTCAACGTGGATCTGAGCTCATTGTTGTACAATAAAGGCAGAGGATTGTTTATTCCATTTTGTTCAAATAATTCTTACTTGATAATTTTACACATTTCATGTGTAAATATAATTTATTTGATACAATTGTTTGATCATTCTATCTTCAAACGAGTAAACAGGAAGAAACATCGCAAATGTTGCCAATTGTTGCAAATAAAAAGTAACTTTAAAGAGAGTACAAAATAGTAAATAATAACAAGTTTGCAGTAAGTGAAAGTAAAAACGGGACAAGTAATATTCACATATGATTAATTGATTAATTAATAATCAGTAATGATGTAATATACTTGTCGCAATTTTTTGACCAATCACTATTACATATTAACCATTGCTTGTTGTTGCAAATTGGTTTAAATTGTAAATATTAGTTTGAATTGAAAGTTAAGATTTCTTTACTTAAGCAGACAGTAAAATTACTTCCAAAAGTAAAGTAAAGAGTAGAGAGAAGAATAAAGAATTGTACTATAATATCGATATTTTGTGGTTATTTATTTATGGACCACTTCATCATTCTTAGTCAACGTATTCTAAGTCATTTTGAATCCGCGTTGCATCGGACAAGAAGTTAGAATTGAAACAATACAAGAAAGTTATGTTAGCATTTCCTTAGCTCTTGACAACTGTTGTAAAGAATGTCACATAGTTTTCTTATTTACATCCCTCCTATAAATAACGATTAAATAGTATTCCCTTGGATGATTCAATTTCCACTTCAGTTAGCTTTATCATGCTTATTTCATACATCATTTTGCTTAATTAAAATTTTCATAGTCAGTATCTTCTTCGATTTCCAATAATTTATATAGTTAGTTATCCAATGACATGTTTTCTGTTTAGTGGAATCAGTAGCCAAAGAAAGGATTTAGCAAGCAGCAAAAAAAATAAGGCTTTCTAGGCTTAGTTTCAATTTCTAGACAAAATATTTTGTCATATCAAATAAATATGATACAAGTGTATGCACGTACTTCACTATCACAAAGCTTAGAATTATGGTTTCTTAAATTCGGATTTTGCTTTTTGTTCGATTCTTTCGTTGAACAAATAATTGCACTAAATAATAAATACACATAGGTATATTATCAATCTAATGATGCATATATCAGGAATTGAAGAAATAAAGATCTGGCTGCTTTGTCTTCAACATTGATGCTTACTTTCAGAGATAAATTAATTAGATTTAAATAGTCTAATTTACTTACTCTACTCTATTTGAATTAAAATCTTATTATACATGAAAAGCTACTTTACATTAATCATCAAAAACAATATCAAATACTATTGTATTCCATACCTTCTCGGTAATTCCTAATACTTTATGAATATTAATTAGCCATACTTATTTCATAGTGCGAATTATGTTTAAATTATTCGTAATTTTAAATTTATAAATGAAATAAATATGTCAATTTCTTTCATTAACACAAATCTGTCAATGACTCACCAAATGTTTTGTTTTAAGAATGATTAATTTATTCATTTATAACAATTCCAGTTCCCAATCATTTTGATGGCATTTGAAAAATTTGAAGAATTTGAACTTCTTAACCTTTTAAAAAAAAAGTGTACTTAATATTTTTTCTGGTTTTCTATGCTTGTCTCTCTCAGTTGCTTACTTTTTCTTCCCTTCTACAATTTCTACTTGACAGTTTAAGCTATTGAAAAAATTGGAAATATGCAAAAAAGGATTTGTTTGAAATTTTAAGGAAGTAATTTATTTATTTAAGACTTCAATAAAAAATTGAAATTTTAATTAATTTATTTAATAGAAGAGATTCATCTCAATGTTTTATGAAAGAATTAAAAAAACGATAATTGTAAATATTTCCTTTAAATAATAAATATATTAATTTAATGCAAAATAATTAGTGCAATTAAAATACTCTGAAAATTTGTATGGATGAAAATGAATTGTTAATTTTTAGCAAAATTTTATTTCGTCAAGTTTTGCATAAATTTTTGTATAGGAAAAATGTATGTGTGTATGTGTATGTGTGTGAGATCTGTTTGTATGTTCCATTATGTTGCTTGAATTAATCATTTGGTAAAGAGGGAATGAAATGTCTGAATGAAATGATAAGATATCAATTATCAGATAATTTCAAGCATTTTTACTTTCACTGTACTTTCTTTTTAATTATTAAACTTTGTTTAAATTAATTTATGCTAAAGAAGTAAAGGATTCATTCGAAAAAAAATGTATTAACTTTTCTTTATGACAAAAAATATTTCCTAAAAGAAGAAGTGATCGCTTGTTAAGGTATAAAGCAATGGTACTTCACATTTATCATTGAAACAAAACATCTAATAATTAAAGCATATAATTGAAGCACAGATGAAATAATATCATAGAAGAAAGAACGATAAGAAGTACTCTTTAAATACATTATTAGAGCACCTTTTTTTTCCAGGAAGAATGAAATGAAAAATCTAAAAATTTAGTAATTAAATTAAATTGTAATGACAAACCAAATTTTCAATTAGAAAGCTTCAAAAAAGAATTCGTTTTATTTTTTTTGAAAATTATATTGGCTTGAAGAAAATCAATTAATTGTATTATTTTAAATTCAAATCAAATTAATTTAGAATTTTAAAAATGTTGTGGATAATTTCAGTGATGTAAAAAGCTTTCAACTGATAAGCACAAATCATTAATCACAATTGAATTAATTTTTAACTAATTCTACCTAATTGTTTAATACATTCAAGAAGCTTTTGCCCATTTCAGATCATCAGTTCGAGGTTTCATTCCAGTCAATCCGGTAACAATAAATTCGGCAGCACGCCAAAAACCAATCGCATCAAGCGGTCCATTTAACCAACCGGTAGTAATGCAATATCCACATGCATGTGGTGAAATATGATGATATTTATGGCCTTTACGTGAAAGTATCACATGCCAATTCTGCAACATTTCCACCCACGGTGATAAGCCAACATATGTATGTGACCATTTATGAATCTGAAATCAATTAAAATTTTTTTGTTAAAAGAAAGATAACAAATCGAGACATTCATTTTTGAAATTATAAAAAATTTTTTTTTCCATTTTCTTTTGGATAAAGAATATTTTATTCAGGAGCTATCCTGAAATTCAAAGTAACTTAATCCCAAAATGATTTCAGTTGTCAAATTATATCTATTCGATTTATTAAAATATCAGCCTGAATGAATGGATATTTCCACTCTCTATTTGAGCATTTACGATTATTACAAATTTCATATTAGAATGAGATATTAAAACTAAACTTCCCGGAAGATACTACGCATAATGTTAACAATAAATTTTCATTAAATTATACATTTATGAAATTCATCATACCTGATTGGTAAGCGCAATATAGATTGCCAAAAATAAATAAAACCAATGCGATAATGTTAAAGAATCTAAGTCAGAAGCTGATAATGTTGCATGCTGATAAATAATATATGTGAGCATTGGTATTATTAATAAAAAATTATCACCGTTACATTCAATGAAATCATGACGTGTTATAGCTGTAGGATCTACATGATGCTCACGAAATGGTCGAATAAAATGCTGAAAATTTGTTGAAATTTGAAAAATTTTTTATTGAATTATCGATTTTATTTAAAAGTAATTTTGTTCAAATATGATAATTTTAAAATTTCAAAAAAGATAAGAAATTTTAGCATATTATGATGGTAGAATTCATTATCATCGCATGCATCACAAAATTTCTATCATTTATCTTTTTACAATTATCATAGAATATTTAGAAATTACAAATATAGATGGAGTTATAAGACAGGTAGATCGTTAATTAGGAAACAAATGAAAGTTAAGGTTAATTATCTTGAAAAGAAATTTGTATCTCATTAGTTCAAGATTAAATTTTCAATTATTTAAATTTATTAAAACATCCTGAGAAGAAGAAAAAACGAACTCTGCCGATAAATGTATCAACGGTACCGAAAGAATCAGCAGCCCAATGCACCAAACCGGATAATAAATCAGCTGTTAAAATGCCCAAAATAGCAAAGAATAATACATAAGGCAGAGTGTACACTTCAAACCGCCATACTAATAAATATATAACAACGAGTAATTCGATAATACCCAATCCGGTTGAAATCATTTCTTGCAATCGTTTTTCTGAAAATTGCATTCATTGAATTGTGAATTGAATGAATTATTGATTGTATTATATTTTTAATCAATGCATTATTAGTTTCAATCCCGATTGTTGCGATAAATCCCTTTAAAAATCATAATTGGAAAATTTCGATTCCCAAAATTTTGATTCTAAAAAAACAATGATTCGAGATTTCTCAGTCGATTCGAGATGTTCATTTGGTATAATAAATTTAAAAGTAATATTATATATTATTTATTTTGCTATCTCACAAAATTTTTAATTTATTAAATGCTTATTTGAACGGAATTAATGTATTTATTGTGGCAATAAATCCACGAATAAAATTGAACTTTATGATTTAACGCCTCTTCTCTCCTCATAAGTTGAATTATTTTTTAACTATTTCAATCTTTTTCCTACACTATTTCAATTTATTCTTTGTTTCACTTATTTAATTAAGAAAAAATTCACCTCGACTATAAAGAGCAATTAATTTCTTGGCACCACTATGATGTCGTCCCCAACGTGGTTTAAAAACGCTTTCTGAATTAGCAGCACTTTCATTCGGATCATCATTTTTCGGCATATCATCAACTCTTGCATTTATCATTGCTTCATCTTTAGTTTCGTCAAGCGCTGATCGCTGTTGCATTGTTGTATGATTTTCATCCATACAGCAAAACCAATAGAAAGATCTACAATGATAAAGCATAGAATTGAATAACATATTGTAATCGTAAATTAAGTGTAATTAAGAAATTAAATTAAATAAGAAATATAATTTAAAATAGAATTCAACAATTATTCAATTCAATCATTTCACAATGGCTAAATTAATGAAATATTAGTAAAATAAATGTAAAATTATTTGAATATGTCATTCCAAAAAAGAACCAAAACTATCATCCATTTGTGAGAGATAAACAAAAATGTAAATTATCCGTCAAATAAATAAACTAACTGTAAACAATGTAAATAAATCCAAAAACAAATTATCTATTGTTGTGACAGAAAAAAGAAAACAAAATTATTCAGAAATAAACAATATTCTTTCAACAAATAAGTAAACAAATAAACAATGAATTTTAATAGTATAATCTAATAATAAGTAGAAAAAAAGGAAAGCGGAAGAGGTGGAAACAGAGGAAGAAGAAGTAGACGAGAAAGAAGAAAAGGAGGAAGAAGTAACATTTAATAAAAGCACGAATAGTCAGTCGATAAGTAAAACTTTTCAGCAAACACTAATTGAAACTGAAAAGATGCTTTGCTTGCATTATATATGTATATATATATATGTGATGATAATGGCGATCTGATAATGACGGTGATGGTGATGGTGATGGTGATGGTGATAGTGATGGTGAATAATACAAAAAATTGCCAACTGACAATAATGTAGCAATTGGCTTATTTCAATGATTAATTGAAATTGATGAACTTTCACCAACCATACACTTCAATCAATAATTACATAACTTTCATTAATTATTTTACACTGTATATTGTTTGAAATAAATTATACATTCATTAATTCTTCATACGATTGATATCTCTACTATACTACTTTACTTCATTGTTTAATTATTTTTAATTTAAAATGAATGAAACAAAACTTTTGAATAAATAGTATTATTTTTAATTGTAAAAAAGAAAAAGACAAAAATGGTATCATTTCAATTTAAAATATTAAAAGAAAGATAATAATAAAATAATTTGAGTGAAGCAAAAATTTTTTTTATAAAGTTTTTTAATGACACACACACACAGACACAGACAGACAGACACACACACACACATAAAAGCAGAATGTTTATTAAATATTCAATTTAAATTGAAGTGCTTTCTGAATTTCTTTCTTCTATGAATTTCATAATTTATTTCTATTCCTTTCTATGCAACTTATTAATTACTAAAATATGCCATTTCAAAATGATTGATATTTTAAGAAAATAAATGTATACTTATTTATATAATATAGTTTTATTTTCCTAAATTTTAATTCGAATAAATTTATCCTTTTTATTTTAAAAAGGAATATATAATTTATAAAGAGTAAATTTTATGAAATGATAAATGATAAATGATAAATGATAAATGTTATCTTATGTAATTATCAAATAAATATAGGCTGGATAGACATTAGCTAAATTCAAATAAGCTTAAAATCATTTCAAGTTTAAGTGCCTCTTCCAAGTATCTTTTAGTATTACTATTAAAGATTGATAATAAATAAAATGATAATTACTAATTGAAATTAAACCAAACAAATTACTACAAAATCAATAAATCAATCATTTTAATTATTTAATGTAATACCACTATGGATTATAGAAAAAAAAGTGATAGAGATAGAATAGATTAGTAAGATAAAACTATGAAATTAACAAAATTTAATATTTTTGAAAGCAAAATATTTGTTTACTTTTTTTTGTAAGCAAAATAAATGATAGGAAATAAATGGCATTAATGAATTCATAAACAATTTCATATGCAAATTATTTTAATATCTTTTTCAATTCAAACAGTAATTGCCTCTCTCAACAATAATAAGTTTACAGAAAAGCACATATTGCACTTATGGGAATTATCACATATTGTTGCATATTGCACTTATGCAAATTATTACATATTGTCGCATATTACACTTATGCAAATTATCACATATTGTTGCATATTGCACTTAGGCAAATTATCGCCTTTTCCCCGAGGTTATTTAAAAATTCTTCCGCAATTTTTATTATTTTCTCTTTTTCCTCCAATGGATCAATCACAAAATGCTTCCATCAATGTTGAAAAAAGTTTTTGTTTTTTTCTCTTCCTTATGGCAGTATTTCTTCGAATATTCAAACATTTCATATTTTATTAATATTTCTTTTACTTTAAGAAGTAGTTTAAAAATAAAGGATGAAAATTAAAGATTAAATAAGCAAAAATTTTCAAATCATTTAATTTTATAAGTGCAAAGGTCAAATTTGAAATGATATGACTAATTGAATTACTCTCATTCATTCTTCTTTTTCAAACAATTTGTTTATGTAAAATTGCTCATATAAACTTTGGATCATTTATTTTAAATTGACAGTATCTTTGCTAATATTATATACATATATGAATTCAAAATTTTTGAAAATCATTAACATTAACTGAGAACATCAAATAATTATTATAAATATTCCATCAAATCAGAAGAAGAAGAAGAGAAAAGAAAAATTCTATCATTTATTTTTTAAGTGATAGAATGACAATTTAAATTTCAATAAGTTATTTCATTTCAGACAATTCCAAAAATTGATTTCATTTCAATCAAACAAATCTAACGCTTATTTAGAAGATAGTGAAATCATTGAACGAATATATCTTATCGATCGTTGATAATTTTACGACTATTGTTTGTCGAAAATTTTAAAATGTGGCAGAATGAATGATATAAAATGTAATAATATTACATTTCTATAAATTATAATAGTATTTGCATATCAATGATACTAATTGTGGATTTAATTCTTTTTTAAAAAAATTTTTTTCCCTTTATGAATAATCATAAAGCTTTTAATAATTTCCATTCATCAGTCTTTAAAGCATCTGTCTTTAAGTTCATTTATTTCAAAGTCATTATATCAATGAGCTGAGAATTCTCATTAAATCTAAATTATGCATTTTAAATAAGAATTCATAAATCGTAAATAACAGAAATCATTTAAGAAATGCGACCAGAAAATGAAGCAATGAGAATCGATCAGAATGAATCAGAATTGACAATAATATGATGAAAGTTTTCGCTAAACTATAAAGCATGCTGAATAAAATGTTTAAAAATATGAAAATATTTTATTTTGAGTAGTGTTTAATGGCATTGATAGTGATAGTAATGATAAAGTTAACGTTATCATTACGTTTATAAACTTCATACTTCCTTTCTACCGCAACGTTGTAATTTTTCGTAATGATCAATCATAACACTTCTTTTTTTTTTGATATTATTGATAATTTATTGAAAATATAAATATCCAGAAAGTTTCTGCTTTCTCATTTGGCCACAATTTCATCTTATCGACCGCACAACCGATACTTCAAATAGTTCCATTTTGTATAAAGTTATGATGAAATGCGGGGGTGGATGGCAAAATTCAAGCGCAATGTGTCATTCACATTGATGATTCATCACAATGAATGAATTGATAAAATGTTGTGTAAATATGAGTGTAACACATTTGGAAATAACTGCAATAGCGATCAGCAAAGGTTCAAGGGTTTCGTCTGAAGAAAATGCCATCATAAAGTTGATGGATGATGAAGTTGACGATAAAGAAAGAGTAAAGTTTAAATTTCATTAAAATAATATTTAATCGACAATAATGAAATTGTGAATGTTTTTTGGAAAGGTGAAGAGAAAGGTATGAAAAGAATTTTTAAAGATAAGAATTGAGAAAAGGTGAGAAATACGTCAAAGTGAGACTAATTTAAACTTCCCTAAAAGGCTTTGTACTTTGTTTAAGTAAAGCCTTAAATAGGCTGGATGCAAAAAGATAGAATTAAATATCAATCGCAAATTCATATCTTTTAGAGTAACTTTCTAAACGAAGTATAAAAGGAAAAAAATTGATACGATGCTAATATGGAATGATAGTGACAATTTATATTTAATCCTATCTCTTTAAAATGAGTGCATCAAAACAGTCCTTAAAGCACGAATTACCAAATTAAATGAAACAAATGCAATATAAGTAAAAGAGAAATGAATAGATAGAAGTAGATAGATGAAGATATTGCAAAATAACCTATGACTTTTATTACTGTCGCGATAAATCGGTTTACTGACCATCTGATGTTTCAGAAGACAGACCTTGTCGAAGACCTGAAGAGATGTAATGTAGTTGAAAGGGATGATAAGAAAGAAGAGAAAAAAAGGAATGATTATGATAAGAAGTGATTGCTTACTATACCCATCTTCAATATTTACCAAAAATATCGTTGCCCACATTTATTGTTTATTCGTCGTCTATGTTAGCAAGGCCATATTAGCATATATTAATTATTCAACTAATTAATTAATGCTTTATCCATTGTTATATTGGAGAATTTAAATTTTATTTTTATTAATTTCTATTCTGATTTATTATGAAATAATTTCATCCGAATTTAACATTAATTCTACTAATTTCAAGCTGAAATTAACTTTAATTTCACTTAATTTAAATCAATGAAAGAGACAAATTATTTAAACAGAAATTTTACAATTGCCTAATACAGAAATATATGTACAAAATTCAGTAGAGAAATATATCACTGATTGTTTATTGAAAACAAGCATTTCAAATATTTATCAAATGAGAGCCAAGTTTAAGTGAGAATTAGTCTAAGCATGGCCTAAGCATTGCTGTGATGCTAAGATAGTTTGGATCCGCTGACTTATCAATTGTTCATATATTATTTTGAATATTTTTATTTCATTTATAAGTACAACATATTCCCACTATTTACTCCAACATCTTTTTTCATAGATCTTATCAGCACGAGTAATCAATCGTTTATCACCAACGCAAAATTATTTCATCTAATATCCTTTCGCTTATCAGTTAAAAGCTCTTTTTGCATTGAGTGAGAAGTCATCTTAAGATAGTTTGATAGGGAAAAAGAAGAAAAATGTTGGGCAGAGAATGGATCGCTTTTTCAAATTTTATTTGCTTGAATGATTTAAATTTTATATTTTCATTTTAACTGATTTTCATTCCGATTAGCTGTGAAATAAATTCATCCAAAATTGATATTAAATCGATTTACTGATTTCAAATTAGAATTATTTCCAATTTTACAATATTTTATTTGAAAAAAAATGTCGATATCTTTTAATTGAATATTAGCAGAAGAAGAAGTAACAGATACTTTGGTGATACTTTTTTCTTACATAAATTGAATAAATTAAAATTAGTTAATCATTTATGAATCATAGAACTAATAATGTTGTTAAGACAGACAATCATTATTTATGTTATCAAACATTTCTTTTTGAATATATTTATTAGAAAACTTTTTTGATAAACAATTTGTTAAATCATTAAATATAAAAGAAATGATAAAATAAACTAAAATATGAATAATAATAAAGTTTCGCTTTCTGAAAAACAATTTCAAATATTTTAGATCCCTTCTTTTTACAATACTATAAATGAATGATCTTAACAATATGGAATGATTCGTTCAGTTTACAATTCAATCAAAACAAGGAAGAATAAAAAGGAAAAAAAGGGTTATCCGAATATTTCTTAAAACTTCGTCGAAATATTTAGGAAATATCAGTAAGGTTTATCACTTATTGTTGATTGATATTAAATGAATTAATCATTCATTTATTTAATTTTAACTCCAAGAACTGATGTTTAATTTTGAATATTCTAAAATTAATTGATAAAATAATCAATAAAATTGTTACTTTCATTTATTTCACTACAGATAATTTGCAAAATAAATTTCCACATCAATTAATAATTCGTTTAAAATAAATAAGCAAACAAACAAACAAAAAAGGGAAAAACTTCGACGTGATAAAGTTTATTTTAATGAATACTGGAATAAATGGTGTCAAGAAATGGTGGTGGTTCAGAAGCTTTTTGAAATTTTGAACGTATCTCATCTACTGACCAGTTTACTTCCAACGATTCCATTAGAATACTTCGAGTTTTCTTTCGAATTCGAACACCATTACTGATTGTTGATTCACGTTGTTGCAATGGCACACGTGGTCCTACATCATTCTTTATATGCGTTGCAGTTACTTCAATATTGTTACACTTCTTAACTTCTTTTTGAATCAATGATTGCTTTGGTAATTTTGATGGAATTCGATTAGTGTTTGTAGCTTCTACTACCTTCCTGATCTCATTAGCTGTTGAATAACGAAGTTCGACTTCCACTTTGCCATTATGGTTACGATTTTCTGGATTAGTCCTGATTGTAGTATCTTTAGAATTATTAGCATCAGTTGTATTGGAAATCAAATTAAGATCTATTACAGAAGCGTTATTTTGCTTCAAGTCTGATTTATGTGGCGGTGACTGCCTAGATAATAGTTTTGATGCAGTCGTTTCTGCGCCACCAATACGTTCTAATGCACGTCGTGCCAATATTTTATTGTGAGTATTACTTGTACGAAGAATTGGTGATGCTATCAATGGCATCTGAAATGATTTCGTTTCTAATAATGCATTTTCCTCATCATCATGATGATGATATATACTTGCATCGTCAACATACCATATTTTACCTTCCGGAAATGAATATTTACGGGCTACATTATGACGTACACTAGATGGTCCAGGTTCATTATTGCTATTTTCCGATTGCCGTCTGAATGATTCACGTCGTGTTTGTGCAAGAAGAGATTCCTTACGTCGTATTACCGGAGAATGTGAACTGGTTTCTAAATCTTTTCGTCTGGCTAAAGGTGAATTCAGGCCTTGTGTTTCCACTTCTCTTCGACGAGGCGGAAGTGGTGAAGCAAAATGAATTCCTGAATCAATCACTGAAGTTGCTGTCTTTCTTTGCACGATGGGACTTCTTTCTGCACGTTTTGAACTACCTCTACGTAACAGAATTGGACTTTCAGGCAAATCTGTTGGTACTGATGTTTGTAGGGTTGAATCAGAATGTAGCGATGCTGTACTTATTGTTGAACTTTTCCGTGCTAACACTGGACTTTCTGGATCGAATGTAACAGATTTCCGATTGGATGAAGGACTACCATCTAATGTACCTGATCGACGAAGTGATGCTGGACTTCCTTCAATTTTTCGTCGACATGGTGACGAAGTACCAAATTCTCGGCGAGATTTCCATTCTGTACATCGTTTGTCACCATTTTCATCACTAATAATTGTATTTCGCCTGGATGAATTTGAACAAATTGATGGACCACGTGAGAATGACTTTTCTTCAGTTGAACAAATTGATGGACCACGTGAGAATGACTTTTCTTCAATTGAACAAATTGATGGACCACGTGAGAATGACTTTTCTTCAATTTTTTTCTTCTCATCTTTTTCCCATTTCCATACTGGTGTTATTGATTTATTCTGTACATCCGAGTTTTCACGTGAAAGTACTGGCGTCTTATCATCATCTTCCGGTTCTACTTCTGTACCAATTTCCTCTTCCTCTTCACCCTCTGTTGAAGTGCTGTTACTTACAAGATATCCTGCAAATTTCTTTCTTTGTTAAAAAACCAAACATATCTTTATTCTCGTTCCTCTCCTTCTTCCTCAATAAATTTTATGGTCATGTTCAATAGTGTAAATCAGTGGCGGCGGCTGTTATAATTATTAATTGATAAGCGTAATTATAATGAATGAAATTTTCGTCTAAAGGTAAAACATAAAGAATGAATGATGAAGTTGTAAGAAAATTTTAAGTTTAGAAAGCATTACTGTTCACAGTATTTCACAGTACTTTTCACAGTACTTTCATGTTATATGATAAAATTGTCATTGATTAACTTCATTAATTAGTCGAAGAATAACTTTATTTTATTACTAACCTGAAGATGATGTTTGTAGAGGACGATGTTCCCATTTGCTATAAGTTAACTTGGGTGATTGTGATACACCCAAGGAACAACTAGATACAGGTGATCCAATTAAACCGGAATCTGAATTACTAACCGATGTTTCCAAGCACAAATCAACGTCCGATAATCCTTAAAAATAAAAGTTTCATTTATTTTACAAATTTCATGTTGAAAGCAAAGCTTCATTAATATTTAAAGGAGTCTCTTCTTTTTTTAACTGATCTAATAATAAAATATATAAACCGGAATCATTGGAAACGGATGACGAAATAGCAAGTTGAACATCCTTGAACGGTTCAAGAAGGAATGGTGCATTGACAATAAGATATTCCGCCAAATCTGGTAGCCAACTTGTAGCCGAACCTCCTTCTTCAAAAATAGCATAATGAATAATTATGATGCATTAACTTGTTTTTAAAAACGTGTGAAAATTTAATTGAAAGATCGGAATCAATCCGGAAATTTCTCCGTTACAATTTTGAAATAATTAAAGACATATTTGACAGAATAAATATCATTTGTCTAATATTTTTGTTCCGAACTCCCACACTGTGAGGTTACTCAATTACCAATAAAGATCAAATGAAAAGTTTGCAAGAATTTTTCATTTGATCTTTTCTGCAGAGATTCTTAGAATCTATTTAATTCACGTGCCTAATAAGGTTATCAGATAATTTAAAATAAATAAACAAGCTTAGGCAGGCCTATTTGTATTATGCAAAGATATTATGCCAATTATTAAACTAACAAGAAAAGAACGTATAAGTGTCTTCAGACTTAAAAAAATCCACAAAGAGAAAAGTTTTACTGAAAAGGAACAAATCGACTCACTCGGATTGTCAAGAAGACTGGGCGCAACACAAACAGCTAATGATTGAGCAGTCATTTTTGATTGTGGCGAATTTGCAATTGCTCGAAGTAATCGAAGAAATTTGGAAAGAAGAGCGGAATGTGAGGATGGTAGCATATGCAACAGTCTGCGTACAGCTTTTTGACAATCAATCGTTTGTTCCATTGCTGATGCCCATAACTCGAAATTTCCCGATAGGAGTAACTTCCCGGGGATTTCTCGAAGATATTCCTGAAATAATAATTAAAAACGGATTCCTATTCACATTTAGTTTCCAATTCTAATCATTTTTAATTAGAGATTATCACGAAACCATATATACACTATCATGTTAATACGCTTACTTTCAGAAGAGCAGCGGTGACATGTGGATTAAATTGATAGAAATCCGGTACTGAACCGCGATCAAGTTGCGCCCGTAGCATACGTACAGTACTCTGTTTGGGTGATTTTCGGAATAAACCTTCGATGTCCACTCCATGAAGCATCAAATGGTCAATCATTGTTAGCACTGGTTGAGGCGGCGATGAACCTTCCAATGGTCGTCCAAAGAAACGTCGAGATTCTGATCGACTTAATACACGTCTTGAATAAAATACTATTAGAGTTGGAATTGTCCAATTATTTTATATGTTAAGATTGCTGTCTGTACATCGAATATGATCATATATCATTAAGAGGGGATAAATGTTCACTTTTGATATTAGATGTTTAATTTTATATGTTAAAATAAAATAGCTGAATTTGAAAAGACTTTCTCTTCTTTAAAATAACAAAACTTTTTTCCAAGATAAAAAGTATCCACGATTTATCAGATTATTTTGCTGTTTAGATCAATTTTAAATCAGTTCAATGTTATACTTGAAATGTGAAACAATGGAAGATGTCGATGAATGACTGTTGCCAGCAGAAGCTAACACTAAACGACATTGAATCAATGGTAGTGCATCGATCTTTTCCAGTTGTATTTCAGATAATCGATAACCAGTATTCTTAACATGTTCCATTACAATACAAAAGACACATTCGGGTCCTTGCAATGTGCTAATACCATCTCCATTACCCGCATCAAATGATAATTCTACTTCTTCCTCCACTGGTATAGCTAATTCATTAACAAGCTCGTGCAAAATTTCATTTGTCGTTTGCGATATGCCAATTTTCTTCTTCATCACCTAAAATAGTATCAGGCTTAATTCACTGCGAATTCTGGTGATATCAGGCTTAATTCACTACGACTTCAACAATATCAGGCTTAATTCACTACAAATTCTAACAGTATCAAGCTCAATTTATTGCGAATTCCACACTCATTTGAATTTCTGAGACAGAAGAGGCAATGATTGGTGCTTATTACTATTGTTTTACCCATTTTAATTTGCAGGCTTTTTTAAAATTTTAATCTTTCTTTTAGAATCGAAACGATTGAGTGAAACATTAAATGATAAAAACGATTCATCATTTGTTTCGTTAAAGAAATGCGCAGTTGTGCCTTACTATTATCGTCGAATAATCAATCTTCATTTGATGTTATGAAAATATTTTAATCAACTATCAATCAAAATGAATGTTTTAAATTTTTATTTAACAACGGAAAATAATTCCGTTTTTCTTCTCAATTTGAAAAATTTAATTTTAAACGAAATAATGAACAAAGAGCGAATAACGGTTAAATTATGCATTTCATGCGAAATATCTTAAGTATTGCGATTAATTAATTCATTAGATATTGCATAAAGAATTTTATAACCAAATGAAAATCTCATCATTCATGCATAATGATAATTTATGTCAATTTAACAATGAAAGAAATACCGGAAAATTTATTCCGGAAAATTTCTTAATTGATAGTTTATTGAATAAAAATGTAAATTGACAATAATTAACATTGCAGCTTTCCAATGTGCCAAATTTCCATTTCTATTTCAAATCTTTCGCATACCTGTGCACGTCCATCGATTAGTACCGAAACCGGGATCGTCGTAAATCTAGGTAAAATTTTTGCACGACTTCGTAATATTCGTCGTTGCAATAGCATTTCCCATTCTTGTTTCTGATCTTCTGTTCTATAGATTCATCAAAAAGTTTTCATACACTCAAATATTTCCATATGTATTTCTTTTCTTTCTTTCTTATTGTAATTTTTTCCTTTTGAAAATTGAAAAATTTAAGAATTCAGAAAAACGGATTTTATTAAATTTTTTTGATTAAAATTATTTCAATTATTACTTTTAAAATTCTTTCAAATTTTATACACAATAATTATTATTTTGATTAAGAAAAATAATTAAGAAAAAACAATGAAAAAAAAGTTTTAAGCGTAATTAAAAAAATTCAGAAATTTTCATTTTAAGAAATCCATACGTAAAGTCTTCGTAAAGTTTTTTTGTTTTAAAAAAGAAATTTGTACAATGGATTTTCTTCATTTCCTTTTGTTCACAGACAAACAATAGCTGTCAGATTATCGAAATTGTTCACAGAATTGGCGCAAAAATGCAATTTATCTTAATGATGTAATTTCATGACCGATATATACAGATTAGACTGTTGGTAATGTGGAAATGAATAATTGAAAATAACGTAATTTGTCAACTATCTTTGTTACTACTTATTAGCAGCAAAAAAGTTGAAATTGTGCTAATTCAATTTTAAATTAATTATGTAAATTTATTCACCGGAAATTAGAATTGCAGTTGAAGGAATGATGATAGAAGAGATAATATTATAATCTTTATCAAACTAAAGAATTAAAACTATGAAAAACTAAAGACAAATTTCTAAACAGAAATTGCTGAGAAAAGAAATAATTAAAGAAGAATAAAACCGGAAAAAAATGAAAGAAACCGGATTAAAAGAAGATATAAGATTGTAAAATAAAATAAATAAATAATTATATTAATTATGATTAATAAGAAAAAAGAGGAAGAAAAACTAACGCAAAATGAGCTATGAAATTATAAATTGGCCATCCGATGAGAAAAGAATGTGGACAATCATTTGACACTAACCAAATTCGATCCAAACGAATTTTCTCCTTCAATTTATAACTATTCGTTGCTCTATAAAAATACGTATCGAATAACTAAACATATAATAATTATTAGTACAATTAACAATTATTTATAATAATTATTAGTACAATTAACAACTACATTCATGCACAATTATCAACTATATAAAATTTTTTGGCAAATGATACATCTCATCCGTACCGTATCAACAAACAATTAAAAACACAATTAAACTGTTTGACTATTTTAACTCTTAAAATGTTGCCAGCGATTCTTAATTATACTAATAATATCTTATTAGTAAACAATTATATATTTTTAATTATACCCTGACAGCCAATATTTCTGTCTATAAGCCAATATTTTCAATCTTTTAATGCAATTTTTTTTTAATACTGTGCATTGTTTCCACACTAATCAAAGATGATTTGAATCGCTGTCACTAATGCTATCCGAAATTGATATGCAAAATTTGAAATTTAAATGCATGAAATTTCACTAAATATAAATTATTCTTACATCTAATATATATTAATAATTAAAACTTCACTTTTTATTTGAAAATTGCAAATATTTGACCCATCCCTATATCATTGAACATTATTTGATTTCATTGAAACTTTGAGATTTGTATTATTGTGTTGTTGTTGATATTGCTGTTATATGTTGGCATTTGATGCTATACCTGATGACAGGTATGGTAGACTCACTAAGCGAACTAACACATATTTGGGTCGTTAACGTACAGGGTGATTGTCAAGTAAGATTAAAATAGATGGATGCAGCGGGTTATGATGAACCCCCCGACTCCGCTACCCCATCATTCACCCTTTTCGTTGCAACTATCGCATCTGTCTCATCATCACTCACCAAAATTCATTCTTTCATTTCATTATTATATTATATATATAGATAGGATAGATATATATGTTTAATATATCAACCAATTATGATCAATGGATTATCTCATCCGGCTAAAATAAAGCCAAATCACACTTATCAAACAAAAGATCAAAATTAAAATTTCAAATTTGATTTCTTCTAATTTATCACTTTCAACACTACTTTCGACATGTTACAATATCACTATCATTTATCAGCAGCTCTAAAGCTAAAGATGAAAAGAAATTTTAAAGTGAAAAATAGAAGGCGTCTTAATGACGCTAAAAACTTCGAAAGATTGACATTCAAAATCAATTGATGATTGTAATTTGGTAAAAATAAAAAATTTGTAAATTGACATTCGATTGTCGAATTTTTTAGAAAAAGGAAAAGATCATTAAAATGATTGTGCTGCGCTATCAATACGGTAGGTAGGGTAGATAGGTAGGTACACTGAACTATTCTCTGATATTTATCATCTATCTATCCTTCTATCAATACATATCACAACTATACTATTTCATATAATTACTCATTGATTTACTCTTTATTCATTTAATCATTTTCAAAAATAATAATTTTTTAAAACTAATCAATTCGTAAAATATCAAAAGGAAATGATGAAAGCAAAAAGGAAAAAAATAATTCGAATGAAATGAATGAATTCGCCGAATTGATGAAAAAATGATGAAACACCGCGGTGATAATATTTGAGGCATTGTATTGTTGAATTTATTGTTTATCCCATAAAAGATATTTGTTTTAAAGTAATTTAAAAAAAAAGTATCATAAAAGATATTTATTTTAATGTAATCTTTTGTTTTTGGAAATGAAAAAAAGAATTTTATTGAAATTTTAAAAAAGAATTTAAATTATAATTTTTAGTTTTTCTTAAAAGAAAAGTTCGCTTTATTTTTTATAAGTAATTAATTATATTTTTTCTTTTGTTTTATTTGTAATTTTTTCATTAAATTTTTATTTCATTTTACATTTTTTATTTGAAAAAAATTTTTCACATTTCGTTTAAATGAAAAATTCGATGAAATTTTATAAAAAGAAAAATTAGAATAATAATTTAAGTACATTAAAATATATTACATTGTATTATAAATTCTCTAAAAGAAAATGAAATATTCTCAAAAAATTGTAACTTTTTTCACTAAAATTTGATTTGAATTAATATTAACTCATATCATACAACAATGTAGTAATTTCAACATTCATTTTCTCATAATATACAATATTGTAGTAATTTCAATATCTATCAATGATATCCTACGGAATACCTTTTATTAATGATATCCGATTTATCGATTGATTCAATTGATCTTCTCATTTTTTTTTGAATAATTTCTGATAAATAATTGATTAAATAACAAACAAATTGAAATATAACATACTTTTGTTTGGCAATAAGAAGAAGATCCGAGAAGAGGAAGAAATATCGGGAAGATGTGAGTAGTGAATCTAAAGCTGTCAATTGTACAGCACCTTCCTTAATATATGCTCGTTTCATATCAATTCCAATAAAATGGCATTCATTTGGCTGAAAATATTTATTCAGTAAAGAATTGCATAAATTATGGAAATAATATTTAATTTGTAAGCGGAAAAAAATAAAATTAAATAACAATTTATCATTAAAACTATTCTGAAAGATAACATTGAACAAATTGACAAATTTAATAATGAATTTAAAAAAAGAAAATAATTCAGTTTTTCATTGTTCATTTTATAAGAGATCTAAAAAAAGAATATATATATCCTAAAACTAATCAATAAAAAAAGAAATGAAATATTATAGTATCGAAATTCTAATCATTTCCTAATATCATTGATTATTTTGCCAAATATTGATAGTTAATAATTGCTAGTTTATGTTCACAAACTTTATTAAATAATAATGGAAAATATGAAATAACAGAATTGTTATAAATAAATGTTAGAAGAATTAGGCTTTCATTGAATGATATGAAAAAGATAGGCCTATTATTTTAATCATTCTTTGCTATCACTTTTATTCATCCATAAAATCGCGTTTCATTCATTCAATCTACTTGACAAAATGTAAAATGATGAAATCTCTCTCTACTGATCGTTCAAAAAATAAACAATGTATGTATGTGTGTGTGTGTGTATCTGTCTGTTGAAGAAAAGAATGAAATAGTGTTGAAATCGAAAGGTACACCCAAACGATACGATAACAACTACCATAAATCTTTTCATTGTTATTGTAATTAAATATTTGAATAAAATATACACATATTTCTTTGCAAACACAAAAAATAATCCTTCTATCCATGAAAATGAATAAAAGATAAACAAATAATTTCATCTATAATTTATTTCAAATTTAATTTTCAAAAAAAATTTTTTACTTAAATTCAACAAATTTTATCAGTAATGATAAATTGCTTCAATTCAATTTAAAGAAATCAATGATATGCAACGATAATATGAAAATTAATTATTACTTCTTTTATCTTCATATAAATTCAATCTTTTTATTAATTCTTATGAATAGTATGAACTTACTGCAATTTAGATATATTAATAAATCCTACTAAATTCTCATCGTTTTAATTGCATTTCTCAATGATAATTGAATCTCTCGTATCAATCATTAATAATTTGACCCCGGGATTAATATGGGAAAAGATAGTTCAATGTGTCATATAATTCATCGTGCACTGATCAAGAAGAAGAATATTGAAGTAAATTAAGCTAATGAAAATATTATCACGTATTGGTTGAAATTTAAATGTTTAGAAATTATTTGACGGCTTGTTGATCAATAAATCAAATTAATGGATGGAATCGTAATTCTTGTTCCGAAATGATAATCCAATCATATATTCGAATGTTTAGTTGATGAGAAAGCATGGCTACTATAAAAAACTACAAGGAGTAAGTCTTAATTTCTTAATTAACGCTAATTACTGGGAATAAGAAATTAATATTGATTAATTGGAATCAAATAATAAAATTTTATGCAATTGGCAAAATTTGTTGAAACACTATAAATTATTATCGAATAAATTTTAAACAACATTTTATAACATATCCTTCCTCGCCTCCCTTCTGTATATGCTGAAAACCTTTCCTGCGCTTTTACGATTTGCTGTTATTTCTAGTATTCTGAGCACACACTGTCTTGGTCAATTAATCCAGAAATATTTTCCGTTTC